>JAUMHR010000069.1:13817573-13834005 GCA_032361145.1 Enteromius fasciolatus
TAGGAAAAAGATATGCCACCCGCAGTAGATTTTGATATTGTAGGTATTATCAAATATATGAATGAACATAGTATGTATATAGAATGACTTCATAGTACACTTTAAAATTTGATGTTACTATTAAATGATTATATAAGTGTTTATTGAATTAATACTGGAAAAACTATTTAAATTGTTACGGTAAAATAAATAATAAATAGTGCATGATTAATAGTCATTTCTGTTATATTGAAAAAGAAACTATAATCAATAGTAGGATAAAATGAGTTACTAATACACTCACATGTGGCAACTAATTTAAAATAAACTTAAACTGGTTTTAAAGGACTTGTCATAGAGTATTTGTCTGTGATGACAGCTGATCAATGACAAAATCAAATTATTTAATATTTGCCTTTTAAAACCACCTTGCTTTTTAAATACACCTGTTTGCTTATAAAATGTTATTCTAAATAATTGATATTCTTAGTTTAATAATAATTTTCACTATTTCTACAAGTAATTTCCTCACCAGTTTATTTTATATTATTGTATTATAATGAAGGGAACTTATAGTTCAGTTAATAGGCATCATTTGGAGTTCAAAATGTCACTTCAGATATAAATTATTATACTGAGACATTTTCAGATGATTTAATTTTAATGCTTTTACACCATAATAACCAATACGAGCATTGTCACTATAGTGCAATATCTTGTCCGAATAATGCTTGCACAAACTAAAAATGTTTCAAAGTCAGAGCAAAGTCGAGGCAAAATATATTACATCAGCTTATACGTCACAATATTACAAATAAAGGTCCTGCAAAACAATCAATTACATAAACAAATGCATGACGATTAATTTACATGTAGCTATGCATTTCCCGGGTATGAGAACTGCTCTTATTGTCGCTGAACACAGTAAATACCACAGCAAGTGATTACCACATATATCAGGCAGTGACGACAAAAAAACATTTGTAAGGTAATATGCAGCTGTCATTGTCAGTCTCTTTGACGTCATAATGTACATGTTTTCACTACTGGCTGCATGTTGGTGATAATGAGATTTCGTCTCTATTTTCTCTTCTTTCCAGAGACTGCAGTGGACATCTGGTTTCACAGTGAACTCCGAGCCCTGCACTTGCTCTCAAAGGCAGCACAAAGAAAAGTTCAGTGCTCCTGTGAGCTGACGTCACAAGCTCTCTCGTTCTTACTGAGTCCTTTTAAATGGGAAAAATCTAGCTCAGTCCGAGCGCAGACTCGTTTAGCTTTCCGTCCTGGTGCCACCTTTGTTCTTTTGCTTTTTTATCTGGGTATGAGCATATCCCTCAGACTTGACCCCCGATTCGTTATGCTGCCTCGTGTATCTTTTGCATTTGCAGGAGGTCACCACTGTGATCTTGTAGGTCCTGGTGCTGCCATCCTGACACTGGAGCTGAATCCGTTGGGTCCGGGTTTTGTCGTTCATGCAGCGCCAGTCCTGACTGTTTCGGCGATTCCAGAAGTTTCTACCATATCCGCCAATCCAGTTGGGCAGCATCTTTGCTGGAAGACACTGTCCTGTGCACACCAGTTCCTTAACAGGGTTTATGCTGGTGCACTGGCCATCGGAGATATACTTTGTGGATCGTAACTCTCTGCAGCCGACTGGAATTCGTTCTGGAAGACAAAGCGATTTGCTTATTAATAGCAGATCAACACAAGTCTTTAAGATCTATGATAGGATTCACCTAGGTGCAGTTTCTTCACGGTTGGTGAACAGACAGAAACGATAGTGGTATGGACGATATGCTTGGTTTGCTTTACTTAAGCCCTTATCTGAACTGAGCGGAAATGGTTTAGCGTACAGATGAATGACGACTCTGAGCCTCTTATTGTCAGATTTCGCCGGTGCTGCTGGCTATACTGTCAGTATTGTTCTGGCTCAGAGAAGAGCCTCCTGTCAGCGTAACCCAAGCCAAAATCCATTCACACAGCAGCAACAAAACTCAGTTACAATGTGCCCCCCTCTCCATGACAGGACGTGATGAATGGGGATCGGAGGGACATTTTCTTCCTACTTCAAGTTACGGTCATTCAAAAAAACAAACACGGTTCCCCCTGGAGACTTCCTGAAAAGCTGAACAGCACCTCCACTCTCCAAGTCTGACAAGATTCACTCAGTGGACATTGTGCTCTGCACTCTTTTATCTCTGCTGCTCGAAGTGGTTGTGAGCCAAGAGATGTCATTTGTATTTTGCCATATGAATTGCTAACGTTCTCCCTAAGATTGGAACATTCAGTTAATTGCATATCATTAATACTCTTCAATGGCAGTTAGTTTGATAGGGTGGCCCACGGTGGGCCTAGGTCATCCTATCAAAAGCTTGGCCCACCCTGGCCCTACTCAACAGCCAATCACACAATTGTAATGATATTCAGTATATTTTTCTTTCTTCGAACAGAAAATTGGGGAAAATATTTTAATCCCATTCTTGCATTTACATGGTATTCGTTTTTTAATGTTTAGGGACTGTGGTGATAGAAAATCCAGGAAATAATTAAGTTAATTATAATAAGAAATTCTGCCAAAAAGAATAGTGTCTACGACTATGATCACAAAGATTTCAGAGAATCGTTTTATAAAGTCAGAAATGTGTGTGAATAAAATTTAAGTAATGTAAGGCTAACTTCCACTGTTAAACAATTTTTTTATTTGAAACTAACTATACTTAAAAAAAATGCATAAACAACCACCACTACTTTATGAATAAATTAAGGGATTACTGCTTGTCCCTGTCTTACTCTCTGTTCTGAAGCAGCTCCACCTCATCTGTTCATATCGAGTCTAACATTAAACAAGCATTCAGAGTCTTGTCCGTGATCTGATCAAGCAGATCTGATCATCATATCAGGTTTCCATCCAAGGACTTTTTATGGAAAAATATTTAACACTTCAAAATTACGACAAGTTACCTCTCAAGCATACATTTCTTAATTTGTTGTTGCTTTAATAGGTTGAACTTTATAATGTATTCATTTTGTTCAGAAGATGAAAGTTGTCGAGTTATTTATGTGTAACTTTATTTGTGTGCAGTCACAATAAAAACAGTTGTGCTTTTGTAAATATAGGAAACAAATTGAATGCGGCCTTTGGGCAATAACGATGCGAGATGGCCAAGTCATAAAATATATCTATACAGCAAATGACTTACTTTAGATAAACTTCTAAAATAAAAATTCAACTGAATACAAAGTGTGACAACTAGCCCCAATCTCTCCTACCATGTATGGATAAAATCACCTGTTCCGTTGGAATGAATGAACATGAAAACATTTACTTCTCATGATAGAAGTCAAATAATAGAAACCAATATTTGGTTATAAGAATTTTAACTACTTTCAGGTTGCTTAAAAATACACTATAAACGTAGTATCTTGATTTTACCTTAAAGAGCTCAATTTAAACCATAAAAGTTTGTTGTGTCTGTATAAATATAAATGTATCTCGGTTGAGTCAGTGAGGTTA
The DNA here is from genome assembly GCA_032361145.1 of Enteromius fasciolatus. Taxonomy (NCBI): domain Eukaryota; kingdom Metazoa; phylum Chordata; class Actinopteri; order Cypriniformes; family Cyprinidae; genus Enteromius; species Enteromius fasciolatus. The sequence continues at coordinate 13,821,067 of JAUMHR010000069.1, forward strand.
AATAATAGGCTACTTTTGACTTAAATGAAACATTTGTTGATAGTTGTTGAGCGTAACTGATTTAAGATCTTTCAAGTGAAGAAGCGTAGTGAAGATTCAAACTGCATTTCTCTAAAACAATATAGACAATATCACTAAAACATTTTTATGTTAAACTGTGCGCGTGAACTCACCTCTCTCGTGCGCTGTGAAGGCTCTTCCACCGGAGCGCGCGCGATTCAGAGACGCGTTGCTCTGAGCATCCTGCACGGGACTGACCACATGAGAGTAGAAAATCTCCGTAGCATCGTTCTTCAGAGTCAGACCACTCTTTATTAAAAAGCAAAATAAAAACATGAAATTGCACGATTCGGGTGCGTTTATATACATGGTGATGTCAAATAGCCCACAGCCTGCGGAGAGATGCTCCTTGAGTCTGAATGATTCTCACTCACTATCATGTCTTGGGTTATATATACAGTGTATATCTACGCACCCCGCCTCCAGTTTTTGGCAAAGGCTCAGGTGAGCGGAATGATAAAATAAGCGCAGTCGGTCTCTCCTCTAAACCACACCCAGAGAAACACTCGACCCTGTGAGGTGCTCCAACATCTGGAGCCGAATCAGTGCGCACCGGACTCCCCGAGAGCCCCTAATTCACTTAGAGATGTTTTTGTGCCGTTAAACACTCGGCACTTTATGTAAGCAAACGTTGTCCGTGATTTTTTAAAAGGGTGTTGCAAGCATAAATCTGCCCACAAAGTATTTATAGTGAAAAGTACTTACTAAAAGTGTCAGAGAAAATATTATTTCCTCATTTAAGCAGAAGTTAATTAACAATTATTCGGTCTGGCAAGATGATTCAATCTTTATACTGAAAATGAGGTGAAAACGACAGGTTTGAATGATTGATTGACTGCCTGACTGATTGACTGATACTACCTGTAACTGCTTATTGAAGTATATACTGTGTGTGAAACAGCAGTCATTAGTCCATACTAAACTTTTAAAATTGATTTATAATAAATAAATAAATAGCAATGAACTATATAATGATATAACGATAGACAGATATCCCCAGTTTCACAGAGTAGGCTTAAACCTAGTCCTAGAATAAAATATAAATCTGTTTAATCAGATAAATAAACTTGCACTGACTGAAACATGTTTTGTCTTAAGATGCACACAAGTAATGCTTTTTTCAAAGGTACGTTTATAAAAATTACTTAAATGTCCTAATTGAACTATGACCTATCCTGGTTTAGGCTAACCCCTGTCTGTGAAACCGGGCCATAGATAATTAGACAGTTAGACAGACAGACAGACAGACAGACAACCAGACAGACACATGAACTCACTGCGTTGATCACATGACATGAAATTTTACAGTAATAATAATAATTATTATAATTAAATATTATTATTATATATCGTGTTATTTCTGCTCATAAAATAACACGATAAGAAAGATATGCCTGGACCTGAATATGCAAAATGCTCTACCATAAAAAGTACATCATATCACAATCAATTTATACAACGCGAGCGCAAACAAACCACACACTTTTGCATCTCGTGGTGGAAGCTTAACAGGATTTTAAGGAAAAGTGTGCCCTCTGATGGACGAGAGAAGAAAAGAATAGCATCAAAACGTTTGAAAACGTCAACCGAGACGTGACGTTGTCAGCATGCGCGATCAAAAGAATTCTGAGCAGTGATTGGCCATCAATCAAAAAAGAGTGAAGTGTGTCTCCTAGCAACCGGCGAGAGTCTTGTCTTGTTCAGACCAGCAGGCTCTGGTTCAGACATGGAAATATACAAACAGGTAGACTACTGCACTTTAGAAATTCATTTTCTCAGTTGTTCACTTATGGCATCTGTTATATATTTTTTTCTCACAGCAAAATGAAGATCCTTTGCCGAAGCGCGTGATTCAGCGTGACACAGATGTAACCCACGTTCATCTCGCCAGAAGGTGATTAGAGAAATATAAAAACAAATGTAATGGACATACATAAAGTTTTAAGATAAGATGTAGACCTGGCTGACACCATCTTAATTTATAATGTGTATTGAAAATGATTTAATATGAAAAGTATTTGCATTTCCTTTGTTTATTGCCTTTTCGTTTTCCATCTGTTTTTAGAGGATTGACTTACATTCCTGATTTGTCACGGTTTTCAATGCTGAGATGCGTGTGGCTTAACAATAACAAGGTTAGATTTGACTAAAATTATTTTTTTCTGTCCAGGTTTTGAAGCTGTTAAACTGTAAAATAGCAGTTTATTCATGAAAAAAAAATACAAAGCTGTGCTACACTTTCCATAAAACAAAAACATAAACTTAATAAGAGTGACTTTACAGATCAGACAGCTTTCCAGACCTTCATTTAACTGCAGCTTGACAGAACTTTATCTACAGAGCAATGACATTCTTTCTATTTCAGGTCAGTTTGTGCAACAATAGTTAAATAAAAAAAGCAATAAAATATTTATTTCTAAGGTCTAATGTTTTTCTGTCTGCACTCAGGGGCATTGAGACACCTGACATGTCTTCAAGTGCTGCTCCTCTTCAATAATCAGATGAGGTGTCTGGAGGAGACAGTGTCAGAGCTGAAGAACATGCAGGACCTCCACACTCTCTGTGAGAACCTGAGATCACCATCTCATTAAGTCTTTTAACCATTGCATTTCCTAGTATAGCTCACCATAAATACTCCTTGGTATTTAAACATTTAAAATAGCTTTGAATTAGGATTTTAAAAGCTAATTTTTATAACATTTTTACAACAACCACAAACCAATACGCAGTATCAGTATTACAGTGATTGTAGATTCTTTGCAGTAAATGCTTTGGCATAAAAAATGCATTTTGTGTTTCAGCTTTATATCTGAACCCCTTCACACAAGATCCCGAATACCGCCAGTATGTGCTGCACCATTTGACATCTGTGAAGTTTTTAGATAGAAAAGGTTGGCATCCAAAAATCACACAATATTAGACTTCCAATATTATAATAATTCACTAAAAGTGATCAAATATTTCAAAATGCTGTAAAACTGAATAAGAAATGTTTTGGGTAAGATTTAATTCAGTATATTTAAGGACCGGTTTCACAAACGGGGCTTAGCTTAAGCCAGGACTAGGAATTAGTTAAATTAAGATATTTAAGCCAGTTTTACAAAAATGCCTTATAAGAAAATATTACAGGTGTGCATCTTAACACAGAACAATGACACCGACATGTTTTAGGATATGCCAGAGCAAGATATTTTCATATGAGACAGCCCAAACATGCAATTTAGTCTTGAACTAGCTTAAGCCTTGTCTGTGAAACTGGGAGTAAGATTTCTATGTGACACTGGAGACTAATAATGCTGAAAACTAAGCTTTGCATCACCGGAATAAATTACATTTAACAATATAGTAAAATAAAGAACACATATTTTAAATTGTAATAATATTTCAGATTACAATTTTTACTGTACGTTTAAGTAAATGCAGTCTAGGTAAGCATAATGGTTTTCATTAAATGCAGAAAAATTCCTAAATACTCCAAACTTTTAAGCAGTGAGGTACTGTATAATTGGCAGAAGTGAAGCAGGAGGAAAGACGACGGGCATTTAAGCTCTTCAGTGCAGAAAGACAGAGGGTGCTTGATACGATTGCCTTTGGAAGACGAGCACTACCGCCTCCTACAGGAAGAAAAAGACCAACTTTGGAGACCAACGCCATCACAAAACTAGAAGGTAAGTTAAGGTTCTCTAGTTTAACAACAAACTATTAACTAGCATAATAAACTCCAGTATTTATGTTTCTAATCTAAACTGTCTCATTATTAAAGGTCAGCAAGGCTCAAGAAAGAAGCGTACAGAGTCAGTGTCAAAGTAGTTTTCAAATATTTGTAATGTTTAAACTACAGCAAATGCATCACAGGAGCTGACTTGGTATGTTTTCTCTAGCAGTCATTCTGACGATCGAGGAAACCCATCCGTGCCCAAATCCATCATCCAGTTCTCCATTATGAACTGGACCGGTACAAGCACGTCTCAGTGGAACCATCTACATGACTCAAGCAACCTGCGTCGGGTGTACTCACTGTCAAACTCAGATGATTTCCAGACCTCTGCCTTCACTCTCGCTCGCACGATGGAACATTTGACCAGGCCAAGTGGTTTAAATCAATGAAAAACAGCTCATACATTGTCATTTCAAACTCAATAAACATCGTCACGTCTAATGTGTTTTCTGAAATATTTGTACAGTGAGAGCTATCTAATATTTGACACATGTTCCTCATAGAACATGCCATCTATTAGTAACTTGTGGACAGAAAATCTATTCATTTAATTTGTGAAACCATTGTATTTCAATATCTGGCATCTCCAAAAATACCTGTTGCATTCAGATAACTGCTACAGATTTAAGAAAACTCATAAGCTGCTGCCATCCATTAATTTGATCCTTTTTCATAAGATCGAACTAAATATTTTAAGGCATAGGTCTTGAAGCAATATATTATAATATCTGTCCTAAAGCAAAACCTGCAACACACACAAGACGCTCAATACATGACTTTTACGTACATAAATACATATTTTTCCAACATAACGTAAAAAGATTATTTAAAACATTCAAACAGAAAGAACATCTACATGTTGTCCCCTGTGCATTTGGGGGGGGAATGCTTTTGGTGGTTTTCTCCTACTTTGTGTGCTTTCAGAAGAGCATCTGGTTCAGAACCTCTGGGCGGCGTCACAGATCTGCTCTCTTTTGTCTTAGATGAGTCTTCAATGAAGATGATAGTGATGGTTGCTGGGTTGAAATGATCGATTATTTGCGATTCAGTCTGCAGTAACAGTCTCTGAGATAACGTCTGGGGTTTGGTTATCTGAGGAGCTGGTCTCACTCTGACTGACAGAGAGCTCCTCCATAGTGCCAGTTGTCTCTTCCAATGCTCGATCGGTCTCAGCTACGGAAGAGAAAAAGCTATTTTAAATGACAATTTTTAAATGAAAAAAGTGCGTTTCTTTCTAAATATGTATCCCAAATCTTCAGCTGAATGATCCAGTTGTATTGGAATCTCAAATCTTTTACTACATGCATAGTTTTAGTCTGAAAAAGATAAGTGAAACAAAACCGTACAGCATACAGTGTAACTCGATTCTCAAAACAAATGAACTTTTAGTTAATCAAAAACATTGTAGCTTGACTCTTGAAACAAATTACTTTTATGATTTGGCTCTTTTTTTATTTTGTCAATCAGAAATATGTAGCATGACCAGTGTAGCCTGATTCTTGTAATAAATGACTTGTATAATACGGGTGTTTTCAATTAATCAAAACCTTACAATGTAAACACTGCAGATTATTTCCTGAAACAAATGACATACAGCATGAACAGTGCAGCTTGATTATTGAAGTAAATGACTCTTATGATTTGGTAAATCAAAAACATAACAAAGCCTTACAGTGTGAAAAGGGCAAGTTACTCTGATGTGGTTCTCCTTAGAGTAATTAAATTAAATTAACAAAATGAATGACTCTTGTTATTTTATTTTTGTTACATTTATATCAGATTTCAAGCTTAGAATGTTGTTAAAGAATATTCTTTTCTTGATGTGATGCTTGAGATTAAATAATGTGAGTGCAGGAACTATGGGGCTATGTCAAGCCCAATGTGTGAAACATGACAATACCATGATACGTCTCATAAATGTTGTAGTAATGCAAAATTAATTGGGTTTAAATACCTTTGGCTTGTTTCTGTAGTCGTGATGCAGACTCGGCTTCGTGCATCTCTCTCTGCTCCTGTAACATCTTACAGATCTTTTTATGGCTAAACCAGTGCAGCTTCTGACAGACCTGGTCACAGTAGATCACCTGAAGAATTGAAGAAATATAAGAAAATGTAAGATTTAAGAAAAAAAACGTAAAGCCTCAGCAAACCATGTGACACTTTTTTCTATTTTGGAATAAGTCCAGAAGGCATGTAACAAATCCTGTTATTTACCATTTTGCAGATGGAGCATCTTTTCTCAGCTCCTTTCTCACCACAGGTCATGCAGAAGTCTGCGTCCATGAAACCCACCTGACCCGTGATGGCCTGCGTGAGCACTGACAGAGCAGTGGGGTCACTTCCCTGTCAGAACAGGACTGGTGAGGCTCTTATACACCGAATGTGGTTTCCGTCTTTCTAGTTGAGGCTATGATATTTTATTAAACTTCCAGTATCTTCTACATGAGCAAACAGAGGTCAGTGTAATGCATACTCACAATTTCCACTGGAGCAATACTCCGGACCAGCTGCTGCAATAATGTGGCATCACAGTATGGAAATTTCCTAATGCACTCCCGAATGAATTTCTCCTGGAATACCAGGAAGCCATCACTGTCTCGTCCTTTCAAAAGGCTGAGAGAAGTTTTTTTTTGAGTTAAGAGTACATTACATTTTATTGGTGTGAATTTAGTTTATACACACATATACAGTATTGTTCAAATCTTTGGCTTCAGGAAGATTTGTCTTAAAAAAATTTTCAAAGGAGACTCATGTCATGTCATCTTTTTGGCTTAAAGAAAATTAAATAAAATAAAAACTTAATATGAAATTCGAATGGTATGGCAATTAGATTAGACTGTACAGAAATTGAAATCTAAAGAGGCAAAACTTTACTAAATTAATATATTTTAAAACATGATTTACTCAAAGCTGAATTGACAGCATCATTACTCCAGTCTTCAGTATCACCAGATCCTTTAAAATATTGTCTAATGTGCTAATACGCTATTTTAAAAATATTTCTTATTATTGGAAACAATTATGATTTTATCAGGATTTGTTGATGAACAGCATATTTTTTTGGTACAGAAATCTTTTATATTCTAAATGTATTTACTGTAACTTTAATATATGAATTTAATTCATATTTGCTGAACGTAAATAAACCTTACTGAGACATAACGTTTGCATATATATGTACATAAAAAATATTTCACCTTTTGATTAGGCCATCAAGTTTGTCCTGTCGCTCTTTCAGGAAAGAGCCACATTTCTGCAGCACACAGCTGAGGTAGTGCATCTTCATGGCCAACACCTCATTCATATCCTGCTGTTTGATGCACTTCTCACAGATCAGCTCTAGAACCTGGAAAACAAAGTTGTTAACCGTGGAAAAGTTGGGTGAGATTTTAATTCAACTGTGTTTTACTGTAATGAATCTCAACTCAGCTCTGAAATGTGCACGTATCATAATGCAGAACGAATGCAACTGACCTTGCGGCACTTCTCAAGTGCTTCCACATCCATCAGCAGAGGGTTTTCTTTCACCACCATCACTATCTGCAGCCAAACAAATCAAAAGTACAATCAGCCTAAACAGTTCAGGATGAATTGTTTTGTACATGGTTTGATACATTTTTTTTTATATTTTATAACGGTTTGATGATTTTTTGTATTAGTCATCAGGTTCAGAAAGACCAATAATAAACTTTTAAAATTGTATTTATGAGCATTTCCACCTTTATTTTGATAGGACAGTAGAAATGGGAGGGGACTGAGAAACCATCACGAATCAGGACTCAAACTCGGGATATCCGAGGCACAGCCGTGCTATATGTGCTCCCCATATGTGGATATGGTTCAGACAAAAAGGTACCTTTACAGGGTTGAGGTTGGTACTCATTATAATTTTGTGCAGTGGTCCAGCAAGTTTAGGAGGGAGTTTTGGTTGCTTTTCCAGCCCCTGTGGTTTTGTGTAGTAATCCAACCTCGCCCGGGAGAAGAAGTTATTGATGACCGTCACACAGTCATGCTGCCCTGAAAAAAATAAAATAAAATTATATTTACTATTCAATTTTAGAAAAAATAAAACATAAGTCCTCTCAAAATACTTTTCAGAAGCTTTGGGCCAGTAAAAAAATGTTTTTGTGAGCAAAGATGCCTTAAATTGATCTTCAAAGACATTTATAATGTTACAAAATATTTATTTTAAATAAATATTACACTTTTTATCATGAAAAAAACCCAAAATAAAAAAAAACATTTTCAACATTACCAAGTAATCGCAGGAATGCATTTTGTTATTTTATTACATTTTGTAATATTACTGTTATACTGTATTTCTGGTTGAATAAATGCAGCCTTGGTAAGAATTAAGAGCTTTATTTCAAAATAGTTACAAATTACCAACCCAATAAATTTAAACTGATCAGGGGTGCGTATCCCAAAAGCAACCATGGTCGCAAGTTCCGTCGTTACCAATAGAGTTTAATGGAACTAACGATCATAGTTAGCTAACGATGCTTTTGGGAAACGTACCCCAGTAAAGCACACTGCTTTTCCCATAAGGCCACAACGTTGTCATACCTACAAAAGCAGCCATTTGCGCTGCTGTTCTACCGACGGAGTTCACTGCATCCGTCTCGGCTCCAGCATCCAACATCATCCAGGTGATATCCGTCTTTCCTGTACAAAAGATTGTCCTCCATGATTTAATTTTTCATATTATTAGCATAAATTACAGTCAAATTAACAGCGCAAGCACCAAAAGAATTCAGCATCTGTGGTTGAGACCTGAGAGTCCTGCAAACATGAGTGCGGTGTATCCATGCTCGTGTTCGTTGCAGTTGACGTCTGCTCCATGCTGCAGCAGCAGTTTGCACATGTCTGCCTTGCCCTTATATGCAGCGTGCATTAGAGGGGTCATGCCATACTGGAAAAAAAGCAAAAGAATCAGCAAAGAATTTATCTTTTATTTTATTTATATTTTAAATATTAAAGATTTTCTGTTCCTTTGAGACAGGGGTGTTAAACTCAATTCCTGGAGGGCCGGAGTCCTGCAGAGTTTAGCTGCAACCCTAGTTAAACACACCTGATCCAACTAATCAAGTCCTTTAGGCTTAATGAAAACAGCATAGTATGTGCGTTGGAGCAGGGTTGGAACTAAACGCTGCAGGACTCCGGCCCTTCCAGAAACTGAGCTTGACACCCCTGCTTTAAGTCATCTTTCAGTATTTCAGGCAGCAAGTACACTCATATTGAATTGTGATGTTCTTATCATCTGTTTAGACTCATTGTGGCGGCACCCATTCACTAAAGTGAATCTGTGAATTGTGAGCAAGTGATATACATTTCCATGCAACTGCTTTGAAAGCCTACAAGTGCTAGGGACATCTGATTTGGACAGGTCACTCTACCCAGCCTGTTTTCTATACACTGCTTTAAAAAAAAAACTAAGAACTACCATTAATGGAGTGATAAATTAAACCACATTTAAAACTCTTTATTACAATGCATAATGCCACTTAATTTCCTTACCTCATCCAGACAGTTTACCCTGACATCTTTGGATCCAAGGAGTCTAGAGGCTTCTTGCACATTACCTACAAATATTCAACCGCAGTTATCACACACACACCCACGTTATTGTAAAGAATAACACATGAGTATTTAATAGTAATTAAACACCAAGGAAAACCAAATTAATTTATTGAAATAATTTTAATTTTAAACGACCTTTTACTGGTACGTTTATGTATTTATCATATGACTACATATCGTACATATTGTTGAAAATTTTTTGCATGCACCACATTAAGAATTCATTTTAAAAACTGTGAATTATGTATATTTTATATATATATATATATATATATACCTGATAATTTTCTGAACTGTTAACTTAAATGTGTTAATCTGCAGTTAGCCTGTTAGCATCATGCTATCATTACCTGCAGCAATAACTAGAAGTAGCTCCTTCTCCGTGTCGGTCAAATCTCCTTTCTTTGGTGCAGACATTATTATCGTATAAGTGACGCTTTTTGATTTTGAGAGACAATATATGGGTTGACTAAGATGGAAAAGACAGCTATGCTGTGACTGATCCACCGACTCGTTGACACGCTACAGTCGGCAAACGGACTGAACCAACTGCAACAAAAGACAGGGGTGTATTTACATAAAATGACGCGTTCCATTGGGGTTTTAAAAATCTTTTAAAATCTATATGGTATGATTCGACTCTGTTATCCCTATAAGATACTAAATGTGTAATTCTTATAAGTATGGGAGTAGTGAAAAACTATTTTGTTGTAGTCGAAATTTCTGTACCCCACAAATTGGTGGTGTTTCAGTCCTTCAAAGCCTAGAACTTTCATTCTGTAAATAATTTTTTTTTTTTTTTAAATAAGAGAAATTAATGTAAGTGAGTCTCATACATGAGCATCTTACTAGCATTAGGCTTTCAATAGATACAATTTTATTAATTCAAGATGGTGGGAAATAGTCCCATCTTTAAAGTGTTTGCAAACGGACTGCTCATGAAATGAAAAATAAAAAATATATATATTAAATCATACTTATTTATATAATTTAAACTATGCAAGAATCGTTTAGATTTTAAGAACCTGTCACAAAATGATTCACTCGTCTGACTGAACAATTTGTCCACTGAATTTTTTTTAACCGGTTCTTGAGTGAACAACTGACTCGCTGAATTCATAACTGCGGGCATTTGTAACTATCTTAGAACGACTCGTTCGAAAGAACCGATTCGCCACATGAGTCTGACATCCTACCATGATTGCTCCACCTTGGGATAACAGGAGCCTACAAATGGGGACTTTGCTTATTTGCATACTGATAAAGAACGGACCAATGGCGTTAAACGCGTCTACCTTCCAGCCCCATACAACTTACCTCAAAGCAGAAAGTCCTAAATAGAGGATATTTGCGGACTATGGTTGAAGTGTACACTAGATAGAAATTTCATCATGGCTTGTGGTGGGTTTGTTTGTTCCAAAACTTCTCTCTGCATCTTGAACCTTATTTATGTGGTAAGTATCTAATGCTTTACACAAATGTAGTTTTTATTCACAAGAACAATACGTTTTGTCTTTGTTTAAAAGTTAGTTTTACATATATTCCTATTATTCATTACCATAACAATATGTAAGTTCATTAAATTGGAAAAACTAACGAGAATGTGTTTTTATTCTGATATTCATGCGTGTAATCACCCATCTCTTTCTTGTTTTTAGATGGTCAGTCTTCTAATGGTTGGTGTTGCAGCATGGGGCAAATGGTTTGGGATGGTCTCTAGTTTCAGGGTGATGGCTGCTGTCATTGCTGTTGGATTGTTTCTCTTCGTTGTAGCCATTATGGGATTGTGTGGCGCTATGAAGCATCATCAAGTCCTCCTGTTCTTTGTATCCTTCTGAGTTACTCATTCTAGAAATTCTCTCCTTATCAATAATGTGTCTACATGAGCTTTATCTCTGTTCAATACAACTTAGTTTGTGTTGTAGTTTGGGCTCTAAACCCGCTTTTATTCATTTGTCTGGCTTTCGTGTTTGAAAGGATGTCCTTTGTTGTCAACAGCTTTTAAATTTGTGCAAAATGATGGTGAAGCGACCTTAACTGGTCTTTAGTACATGGTCATTCTCTTCATGGTATTCATTGTGCAGTTTTCAGTATCATGTGCCTGCCTGGCGATTAATAAAGAACAACAGGTAATTATAGTTTGTACTACTTTGACACGATGATATTGGTTTCCTCATTCCTGGGTTTTAAATTCAAGTGCTTTGTTCAATTTCAGAACCTGCTGCTGGAGATAGGATGGAATAAGTCTGAATCAATGCAGGTGGATTTGGAAAAATCGCTAGATTGCTGTGACTTCCTTGAAGTTAACTACAATGAGAGCTGTGTCGCTGTAAGAACAATCCTGCTTTTCAATCCAAGATGAATTATGAAGTGCCTTATGCTTCTAGAAAGATCTTTTAAACGTCTTAAATAATTGGCGAATGTGTTTATACAGTTAGCTTTTGTTCTTTTATTTGTATTTCATAATTGTGGCTAAAAGAAAACATACTACTACTATGATAACTGACAGACTCTTTTACGTCTTGAGCAAACAGTCTGAAATGATCACCTGAGAATGAGATAATCTTGTTTATATGCTTTCAACTGACGTAGAGCTTTATTGTGATTGCAAAGAATATTTTCTGCCCTCTCTTTGTCATCAGAGCTGTTACAAGGATCAAACATGTAAACCATGTTCAGTTATAATCCAGGCCTATGCTGATGACGCCTTACAGTTTGTTGGAGGAGTCAGTCTGTTTTTCAGTTTTACAGAGGTGAGCAAACACTGGACATCCTTTGTTTCTGAAAACCTATTTTATAAAACATGGTAATACTAAAACAAGCCGATAACAGTTCAGTCAGCAGAAATGTAAGGTTTGGTGCTTTTTTTGTGAAGTTAAATTCATTTTTTTATTAATTTTGTTTCAGATTCTGGGCGTCTGGTTAGCATATAGATACAGGAATCAGAAAGATCACCGGCAAAATCCTGGAGCTTTCATTTAAAGCCCACACATATTCAAGACTTTCAGCTATACTGACTTTTTGCTCTTGAATGCACTTTTTATTTATGATCGTTTCTTTTGACAACCCTCCATTTTCCTGATTTTTCGGTATAAAATAATATTTGTGGAACTGCCTAGGCAGAGTTGCATCTTGGTGGATTTTGCAAACACTTATTGTCACTGATAATACAAGTTGGTTAACTAGGCTTGAACTTTGATCCCAGTTGAACAACTCTTACAATGATAACAAGATGCTAAATAATCTTGCAATAAAATGAAAATAAGATAAATGAAAATTGATCTTTTGTTTTTGATTCTAAATGAAACTACAAAACATTTCCATGCTTCTTAAATCAAACAGTAGGCCTGTAGTCATTGCGTTGAGCTCTGTTGCTCAGTGATGAGCTTGCACACTGAAACTAAAACTTAAACTACACCTAACCCACTTCCACATTATTCTGATCAGGATGTGACCAGGAACGTCTACATCATCTGTTTGCATTCCACATATTAGTCAATGGTGTGGCTCAGCAGGAGGTGTCCTAGCCGGTTTACCACAGACGCATTCATCCAGATCTTCTTGTTCTGCCCTCTGCTGGC
>JAUMHR010000069.1:13842582-13866793 GCA_032361145.1 Enteromius fasciolatus
AGTGATTAGCACACCTGATTCTGATCATTTGAATGGGTGAGCGAAAACTTTTGGTAATATAGTGTATATACACCCAAAAATACACACTTTTTCAATAAAATGTTATTATATACACACAGACATTATTTATATATATATATACATATAGTAGTAAACATTTGAAGGGGTTCAAAAACTTTTAGCAAAGTTGCCCCTAGACGAGATTTTATGTTTCAGGACAACTTTGGTGAATGTGTTTTGTTCATATATATATACACATACATACGCACACACCAGGAGGTTTAAAATTATAAGTTAATTGTAATATGTACTGCAAGATAAAAAATAGTTTTACATCTATACATTTTTTTCCCTATAAATTACTTAAATTCTAAAATTAAAATTACACTCGCAACCTTGTTGATTAAAAATATTAACTTTAAAAATGTAATACCTTTTTGAAAACTGAATTAAACAAATATATGCTTACCACCTTAAACTAGCTTTCTGTTTTACTTGGCAGGAACATAGATCAGCATTACATACACTGTCTCTTCCTCTTCTGAGAAAAAAACACATTAATATTATGACATCATAAGCTTCATCCCATTTTATCTCCCAATCTACTGCACCAGTATGAACATTTGGTTCCTGTTCTCAAAGTAAACAATAGTTTCAAGGTGATATCCTCATCACTTAATAAGACCTACGTTTTAGCAGTTATGTTCTATTCATGCAAAATTTATGTGTAAAATATATATAGGTCTGTCTGTTTTATATTACTTCATATCACTTGCTGTGTGACAGGGAGCACCTCTCCCTGATATTAGTTTTTTCAGTGTGGGATGTCTCATGTTGTTGCTGAACTGTTCCATAGTACCACAAACAAGGTGTGGAATTTCACACTTTCATAAAAAATAACGTAAAAATAGCTTTGTTTTGGGTTATATTTTATTCTATGCCTATAAAGTTAGTGTTTGAATGACTTAATTTCTACCTCATACAAAAAGAACTGTGATTTGACTCACAAACAAAACGCATATATGCACTAAACCGGTGCAAAATTGTTTAATATCAGGCATTTTACATTCATGGTTCCAAATGACATAGTTCTTATTTTTTGCAATGTATCATAAAGCCACAGCAGAGTAATGGGAGAGGTGAAAGGCAAGGCAAAAGTTATATAATCAATAAAGCTTTAAACAACAGCATCACTGCAGCAATGTACCTTTCTACATTATCAGTTCTCTCCCGGTCTCATCACGTCTTTCCTCGAAATTCAGTTACAACACTGTTATTCATCAGACTGAATCATAAAAACACTACAGTTCTGATACAGCATGCTGGTAGGTGGCTCAAAGACAGGCTCTTAACACACGTTTCTGTATTGACCGGGGTAAGACACTTGTCAGATGGTCTGTGTGAAGATCACTCTCAGCACCTCCAGCCACACACGATCAACACGTACAACAGCACATCTGCTGATTAGAATCAGCAAGCAGATCGGTCAATTAAAAGGTATCGACAGAAAAGTGGGGTGTGAAGTCATCTGACAACATGTAACTGTGCAAATAAAACACACGCCCCCCACAAAAGGAACAGGGCTAAAGGTGAACACATGTAAGATGGCCAGGTACAAAAGTTATGAGTCTGGAGAAAATACTTGATGTGTGTTAGGAAACCGTCTGGAATTGTAATCTGGATCCTCCTTTACTCGTTTCTTGATGTCGTTTTTCAGCTGATAAAAAAGATATACATATATACATTTTATATATATATTACACATACATACACACACATATATATATATATACATACACATACATACATACATACATATATATATCACACATACATATACACACATATATATGCTATTTAATAAATGCAATATATAATACTGAAAATATTTAAATATTTAGTTCATTAAAACTGAAACTTGAATACTTTATTTCAGCTAGTTGCCCATTTTAATTTGACATTAACAGTAAATTTTAATTCAAACTTTTTTGTCAAGGGTAAAAATTTCTCGTCACTGGACGAGAGTGAATACTGGACTGAATAATCACAGATTCTAGCCTACGTCTTGTAATATATGAAACAAATATGATTTTTCATGGATATTGTCAAGTAACAAGTCTGCCAAGCTTTGTCCTGACTGAGGAAAAAAGCATTACCATAAATCACGCTAACAATGGTGATTTAATCTAATGATCCATTAGCTCACATCACATCAAACCATGCAAACTGTTATTATTTCTATACTTTATTCTTAAATGATTAATGTTAACAATATCAGCATTGCGTAATTATGAGTATAGTGTGTATTAGCGCGATAATTTCAATTCTACGGCCTAATCTCTAATTGTCAGATCATTCGAGTTTCATATTAAGAGATTCTTTTAACCCAAAAAGCAAACTATGCTCCTTTGAATTTGCCTTTAAATCTTGTGTAGGCTAATCCAAGGCTGTCTGTAATCAGAAGCATATTTAAAACCAAAATATAATTATATAATCCTTTCTGTATCACAGTCTGCCATCAAAATGATTTTTTGACATTTAATTATTCCTGCTACAGTAAGAGTAGGCTATAAAAAAAAATGCACCACCTACAGGATCCTCACAGGCAAATGAGGCAATAGCCTATACTTGCCAGGAAAGCTTCTTTATGTTTAAAGACGTGATGTAATTAGGCAGTGCCATGTTCGAATTTCCCACGAAAACCTCAAATACCACTCAAATTAGAAAACATAATAAGCAAACCGTTGTGAATAAGGCTAAAGTAAGGCCTTAGTTTTGAACATTGCCTGGTTATGATATGACACTTGATTTTGCATAATTTTTAACCAAAAAAAGTTACAGACTGCATCTTTACATAAAGATCACGTTTCATAAAGATCATGACCATAACTTTCTATTTTATTGCACCCTCAGATTCCAGACTTTCAAGTAATTGAATCTAGGCCAGATATTGTCATACTTTAACAAACCGCATATCAATCAAAAGCTATTTATTCAGCTTTCAGATGTTGAAAAATTGACCCTGTAAAAACAATTAACTGGTTTGTGGTCCAGGGACACGTTTCACATCCAATTTGCTGCCTTGATTTAAAAAATATGATTCACAATCTTGACATACAATAAACAAAAATCCAGTTATAGGAACTTGGGCTTGTATGTTTGCATATTATTATGTCTATTCCAAGAAAATGTCTTTTCACACAAGGTACCTGTTCACTGTATGCTTCTTGAAGTTCTGGTTTTTCTAAATCCCCTTGTAAGGCATTGGGAGCTGAGATGGGTGTAACACCAACTGACCTGGCAGCTTGACTCACTGCCTCAGTCAGTGACAGTCTCAGGCCGTCACTCTTTACCATCTATAAGAAACACAATAGGAAAAATGTAGTTTACTGTGATTCTTCAAAAGAGGCAAATCAGTCTGAATAAAGATTAAAAGATAAAAACTTGGACATGATCTCAACGTTTACATGAAACCGAACATTTACCTTCCTACGCTTTGCTGGCATTCCAAGCAGATATGCATCAGAGAGATGGGAAGGCTGGGCCTTCATCTTTCTCTGACTGATCTGATCTTGTCTGATTATAGGAACCCACTCCTGCAAACAACAAACATACAGTCTCACATTCAATCTTCCATGATCTGACTGGTAAAAAAAAAATGATATACAAGGATGCTTAAAGGTTTAGTTCACCCAAAAATGAAAATTTTGTCATTAATAACTCACCCTCATATCATTCCAAACCCATAAGACCTCTGTTCACCTTAGGCTCACAAATTATGACATTTTGATGACATCAGAGAGCCATCTGTCCCTCCACATACAGCAAAATACAACTGAAATGATCCCAGAGCCAGAACCATAGTTAAAGCACCGGTAAAACAGTCCATGTGACATCAGTTGCTCAACTTAAGTTTTGTGATACTAGGATAATACTTCCCGGGGGACACAAAGATGAACAAAGGTCTTATAGGTTTGGAACGACGTGAGGTTGTGTAATTAATGATGTAATTTTTATTTTTGGGTGAACTAACCCATTTATGCAAGGCACTAAATGTTTAGAAATAGCATGGTTGGTGGACACATTGTTTTTGCATTGAACGAAAGAAAATCAACTCACAGGAGGCAATGCAGCTGCCCAAGCTTCAGCATCTCTTCCTGTTTCCTCGCCTCCAACAGCTCCCTCTCCTTCCCTAGCTGAACCTCCCACTGCTCCTGCTTCCTGGGAGGAGGCCAGAGCTTCTTCTGCTGTAGTAGCAGGTGTTGGAGAGAGGCTGTCCCCCATCTGTAAAATGTATGGTACACATTATAAATGAGAACATACAGCACTTGAGAACAGTCTGTTAAACTCCCAAAACCATGTATGTATATGTCTGGTCTGAAATGCAACTGCCTTTTACTATATATCGTAAATCTCCATAAAACCCTTTTGTGGTATTTACCTCCATGTTCTGAGGCTCAGGATCCTGTGTGGGTCTCTCTACTGATTCTTCACTCTGTGAAAACATACATATGCATTTAATGTCACGTGAGATCCATGGTGTATTATTGCTAGTTAAACGAGACATTTAAAAAGAATAAAAAAATAAAAGTATGCCAGAACCTGATTGCTATTTGGCCAAGAGAGCAGGATTATTCTTATAATAATAATTAAAAGGGTCATATGATGCGATTTCATGTTCTTTTTTACGTTTCACGGATAAGATCTGTAAAGTTGCAAAGATTAAAGTTTTAAACCCAAAGAGAAATTCTTTCTAAAACTTAAAACTCAAACCTTCCTAAAATGCCCCATTCAAACACGCCCCCACAAATCTACATCACCGTTTTGCAAGATTTGCACAACGCTACAAATGTATAAGCTAAAAAAAGAAATTGTATTCTCGCTGTTATATTGTGGCAGTCATGTCACGGAGATGCTGAGTTTCCGAATATGATAAAGGCCACAACATTTCCATCACACACAAGGTATTCGGCCAATAAAACACACTGGATAGCTGACCAACCAACTGCTGAGAAAACAAAATAACAATTCTGAGAGATGTCGAGGGAGCAGGCAGCAGTGGTCTGAAATCCATCAGTAGAGGAATTAAGAAAACATTTAGTGCCATTAGGAAATCCTAGCTGGTGGATTAAAAAAAAACTGTTCTCTATCATAAAAGACTCATAACTGTATAGCTGTGGTGACATCTAATAAAACTATTTGACTATATCTCAACACCTATTCTCTGCCAATAAATTGGGACTTTAATAACTCCAATAGCATTCGTCTGAAAGAAGAAAGTCACATACACCTAGGATGGCTTGAGGGAGAGTAATTCATAGGGCAATTTTAATTTTTGGGTCAGCTATCCCTTTAACAACTAGATAGAATGATTTACAGTATGTTAATTAAGCCTATCTGGACTATGCAAACATCCACACTAACCAACGGTCATAAAATCTGGTGAAATCTGAGAAAAATAAACATTTAGTGGGAAGTGTGGAATCAAACCTGTGTGTGGACGACGTATTGAGTGATCTGCTCCTCTGTGATGGGGATGTGCTCCAGTATCACTTGCAGCCTCATGGTCATCATACTGGTTAACCAGTTCACCAGGCTAGGGTTGACTTCAGCTGACATTGTCCTCTAATAGAGAGGCCACATGTAAATTATGGATTCATTGAGTGTGTATAAACATACAAAATATATGTAAAAGATATGTAAAAAAAAAAAAAAAAAAGAAATATGTACATTTTACATTACATATTAATCAGTTTTTTCCCCTAACATTTTAGGATTTCCATCATCGCAAATCCTGTTTTGATGTGTCTAACCCCTAACACCTATATCATTAATTGCAAAGTTTCCTTCATCAACGTAAGCCCCCACCAACATGGAAATGTCTCCTCCGCAATTTTTTTTTTTACAGTGAGCAGGTGTGGGATGAACAATAAAGGAATAACCAAGGCGAAAGGGGTTGTAGGAGTTAGATGACAGTTGTTTTTTGTACTGACAATGCGGTGGTTGATGACGGCAGTAAGGGCACTTTGTTCTCCGTTCAGACAATACAGGTTGAGGGCAAGGCACTCAAAAAGAGCACGGTTACACAGCTGCAGGAGCCGAGGTCCAAACATTTGATCTAAAGAAAAAACACACTAATTTAATGTGATTGAAACATTGACTCTGAAGAAACAAAACACACATACTGCATTTCATTTTTGTGTGGAAATTTAGTTTTTAGTTTAGTTAGCCACTCCTACAGAGCCCTTGGATATGATAAAAAACTGAAAGCTCATAAGCTAATATTTAGTAAACACATTTTATGCTTATCAATCTAAATAAAGACTGATCTCACAACACTTCTTGTCTAGACATACCGGTGCAATGCAGAATGTGGGCGGCAACGCCTACAAGTTGTTGTCTAAGAAAAGCCCGGTTCGTCTGGGTGATATCTACCCCATCACGAACTGCTACGGTTGACTAAATGGGATGGACAAGAAGCACACACATTAAATTTGCATCAAATTTGCATAAATTTTCCATCAAATTTGCATCAGTTCCACAGTGTAAAATAGGGCTGTGCAATTAATCGCAATAAAAAAAAAAGACAAATAAATAAATTACAATTTATGCACATGCAATTTCTAAACCACATAAGACTGCAATTTTATCTATTAATTTATTTAGATTTTTATTCAGAATTTTGTTGTCTGTCTTAAAGACAATTTTACTACAGTTTTGTTTATTAAACTTAATACTATGTTATTTCATTGTAAAATGTTTTATGCACTTCTTGTGCACTGAACACATTTAGAATTTATGTATGAAGCTTGTTTGAAAAAGCAAAAACAGTTGCCAAAATCGCAAATAAAACCGCAATCGCAATATGTAAAAAAATAAAATAAAAAAAATCGCAATATGATTATTTTATCCATATTGCACAGCCCTAATGTAAAACTTGTTTTAATTTTCTTTAAGCTAAGCAATATCATCTTTGGCATGCTTTCACTTCATAGCTTATAAAATACCATACTGTTTTTGCAGTAATTCACTCAAAATAGAAAATAATTCATTTAAAATATCTCTTTATATACATTTGCTTTATACATTACTTTCAACAGTTATTCAAGTTTTTCAACATAACCCTGAAAGCAGTTACTATAACTCCTTTTTACTCCAGTCTTGAAGTGTCACACGATCCCTAAAAAAATTACTGTAAAATGCCAATTTGGTGATCAAGCAGCATTTCGTATCATTAGCATACATTTTTACAGAAATGTTTTGTAAGATTTATTATTATAAGTCTTTACAGTTATTTTATGTGTTATTTCTATATACTATTTTCTTTCTAAAAACAAATAAATGTAGATAGTGTATAGGTGTTCACTTTACATTTACAAACTGAGAGATCAGTGGAATTTATTTTGTGTAGTAATTGAGTCACATAGCTTTTTGTAGTTCGTTTTCAACGAGACAAGAACGAATCCAGGGATTCTTACAAAACTTTCTGTGATGTACTCCTCAAGTTCAGCAATCAAGTCATCAGCAGCTGCCTATAAGAAACAAAGCAAAAATAAGACATGGAAAGAGAAACAGAAAATAGGGAAAATTAAAGAATCAGATCAGGGAAAACAAAAACAGCGTACAGGAGAAGGCAAATATGCAGAACCAAACAACTGCATAAATACCTCAAAAACTTAAGTGTAAAGTAGAAAATAGGACGTGATATAATTTTGTTTACAAATAGTTTCCAATAATGCTCAATGCTCTGTGAACATTCCTTGACTGCGGTCAGTGGTAACATCTTGTATGTCACTATGTTCAATTAGACTAGCCTGTTGGAGTTTGTTGGATCAGTGTGTTATCCCTGTCAGATGTTGGTTGGAGTTGGTTAGAGTTTATTTTCATTTAAATTACAACAGCCACGGCTTCACCCATAGCCTTCTTAGTTTAATTCATCGTCTTTTCATATGAATAATGACACACAAGTGCATGTTTTGACAATAACAAAGTTTCGGTAGGAGCAGTAATTCGTAATAAATCGCAGCTGGTCCTAATCAATCTCCTCGTTACTCCTCCCAATCATCAGCTTCCTTCCAACTATAAATAAGTCCGTCTCCTTCCTACTAGCATCTCGGGGCTCGCCGCTCTACCGGCTCACTTCCCGGACGGCACGACTAATCTGCTTACCCATATCTATCAAATTATTAATTAATGAGAAAGCGCAAACTCGTGAGATACATTAATAAGAGTAACATTTGGATTGTTATCATCCATTTTTTTCCCAGTCAGTGTCTGTTGGTGCGGTTTGAACATGATTCTTATTTTTCATAAGATTCTAAATACAACAGCCAATTTGAGCCAACTAGTCTATTGGAGTAGTTTAGCGTTTGTCTGTGTGCTGTGAATTGGCCTTAAGACAACTTACAGTGATGTTGGCCTCTGTGGGCTCACGGCCTTGCAGGAAATGCTCAATGAAGAACTGAGCGAGTTGGGGTTGGATACGACCAAGTGGCTGATGCTGCCCATGGAGCAACAACACCATGTCCACCATAGAGAAGTTCTGACACACCAAAGCCAGTAGATCACCGAAGAAACCTAAACACATAAACATCTTTAGTTTTTCTCATTCTGCTTGCATAAAAAGGAAGTGAACTAAAAGAAAATGCATTAACCCCAAAGAGCTCACCCATAGCGTCTCCAGTACCAGGGGTGAAGATGTTACTAGTTTGGGAGAGCCTCTGGATGAACTGTGCGATGCTTTCAGTTTCATTTTGAGGGGTTCCTAGAGAGCCCATCATGGTGGACAGGACGCCCTGAACTATCCCAGTAAAGAGCTCAGGGTTCAGACCTTCACCGGATGTAGCGGCCCCAGGAGAACTTGCTGTGTTTGATGGAGGTGTGGGAGCAGTAGGGGTCGAGGTTGGAGGCTGTCCCACAGGAGGCTGAGAGAAAAGTGTTTGGGAAGCCTGATGACAGAGATGCATAAAACTGTCTTATACACAATAGCATGCATTACGAAAGCCAGTGAGAATAAGGCAGAAATGTAGTGTTCTGGCAAGTGAACAGGAGCTGTCGAAATCCAAAATCAGGGGAAAAGCCTCAGGATATGTTGATTAAGAAAAATGGATTCATATAGATTTGTTATGGTATTGAATGTTTGAAAATCATGCGTTTTGTAATAATAAAATCTGGGAGAAAAAAGGTCTATAGCCGACTAATCACCTGCATGAAGTCTGTGACCCCCTGGATAAAGGCAGGGACCCCAGGCATGGTGACTGTTATAGAAGGGCTCTGGCCGCCTGCAGCAACAGCTCCTCCGAGTAGAGACCCCAACAACTGCTCCAGGTTTCCTCCCAAAGGATTCTCCTGAGAAGGTGGTGGTGCAGATCCAGGTTGAGGAGTGCTGGCATTGGTACTATTAGACTGTGTGGACCCAGAGCCACTTGTGGTGGTTGTGGTGGTGGATGGAGTGCTTGTGGAGGTGGACGTGGAGAAGGTGAATGTTTGTGAGGACGAGGATGTGGTGGTTTGGCTAGCTGTGGTAACAGAGAACAGTAAAATATATTATAGTATGCCCTAACCAGCAGCATTTTACATCACATCTAATATTAAGAGAATGTCAGGTACATTAAGAGTTATCAAATACCATTCTCAGAACTCACATGTTATCGATTTTCAACAAAGCAAATGTACAGTGGGGCAAAAAAGTATTTAGATGGGAAAAAAAAAAAAAAAAAAAAAAAAGATGAGAGGCCAGTAATTTTTATCATCCGTATACCTCAACTAAGTAAGAAAAAAATAATCCAGAAATCTGGGGCTCCACACAAGATCTTACCCAGTGAGGTCAAAATGATCACAAGAACTGTGAGCAAAAATACCAGAACCACACGGGGGGAGCTAGTGAATGGCCTGCAGAGAACTGGGACCAGAGTAACAAAGGCTATCAGTAACACACTGTGCCACCAAGGACTCAAATCCTGCACTTCCAGACGTGTCCCCCTGCTTAATCCAGTACACGTCCATGCCCATCTGAAGTTTGCTAGAGAGTATTTGGAGGATCCAGAAAAGGATTGGGAGAACGTCATATGGTCAGATGAAACCATAATAGAACATTTTGGTAAAAACTTAACTTGTCATGTTTGGAGGAGAAAGAATGTTCAGTTGCATCCAAAGAACACCATACCTACTGTGGAGCATGGGGGTGGAAACATCATGCTTTGGGCCTGTTTTTCTGCAAAGGGACCAAGATGACTGATCCGTGTAAATGAATGAATGAATTCGGCCATATATCATGAGATTGAGTGAAAACATCTTTCCATCAGCAAGGGCACTGAAGATGAAACATGGCTGGGTCTTTCAGCTTGACAATGATCCCAAACACACCGCTCTGGCAACAAAGGAGTGGCTTCATAAGAAGCATTTCACGTTCCTGGAGTGGTCCTGCCAGTCTCCAGATCTCAACCCCATAGAAAATCTTGGGAGGGAGTTGAAAGTCTGTGTTGCCCAGCGACAGCCCCAAAACATAACTGCTCTAGAGGAGATCTGCATGGAGGAATGGGCCAAAATACCAGCAACAGTCTGTGAAAACCTTGTGAAGACTTACAGAAAACGTTTGAACTCTGTTATATACCCTTTGTTGGCAATGACAAAGTATTGAGATTAAATTTTGTTATTGACCAAATACTTATTTTCCACCATAATTCGGAAATAAATTCTTTAAAAATCCTACAATGTGATTTCCTGGATTTTTCTTTCTCGTTTGTCTCTCATAGTTGAGGTATACCTATGATGAAAATTACAGGCCTCTATCATCAAGTGGGAGAACTCGCACAATTGGTGGCTAACTAAATACCTTTTTGCCCCACTGTATGTATTATAAATTCAAGTTTTTTTATACAACTGTACCAATCTGCCCTGAAGCCCCTTGCAGAAGCTGGCCGACCAGTCCACCAATCATCTGATTCAGAGCAGCAGGAGGAAAGTGTCCAGCCTGAGAGGAAACACACATATCCATATAAAACCAACACGCAATAAACAAGTTTGAGCTATGAGGAAATAAAGTATGGCTGCTTCTGCAGCACATTTCAAGTTTATGGGAAATCACTACAAACACGTTAGGAATTTTAATGTCAACTACATTTACTTTCTATCCATCAATCTATATATATTTACCACAATATAATTGGATGTGATAGACACAAACTATGAAATATGACAAAAACTACTTTCACAGTTAGCAGTAAGACAACTCAATATAATATTTTAATAGAGATTTTAGTGGAAATATGTAGACGATGTGTATGTTCATTAAAAACCATAATGCAAAATTCAATTCATAATACATACATGTTTTATGTGGAGAAACACATTAATTCCTGTCTAGAATTTAAACCTTCATATTCCAGAGATATCATGGGAATTTCATTAACCTGTCCCGGCTGTTGGCCCATCATCGGTGGCACAGCTGCTCTGAGGTTAATTGTGGCTCCCCTTGTGGTAAAAGTGGGGCTGGCCATCCTGTGAGTAAAAGACGGTCTGGTGAAAACCACTCTGGCCTGAGGTGGGTAGGGGGGCACAGGGGCTGGAGTGGGGCCAGAGCCGACTGTTGCTGTAGGTGGTGTGGTCTGTTGGCCTTGCTGGCCAGTAGAGGCAGCATTTGCCATGGCCATGGCTTGCTGAGTGACTTGATGCACAATAGCTTGCATGAATTCTGGAGGTAAACTTGGAATCTGAACAGTAGGGGGGGCACCTGCAACATGCCAACACGTGCATAACATGTTATTATCATGTTTACACATTTAACTATTCTTTTTTAAAAGATAATTTAAAGGCTAACCAGGCTGTCCAGTGCCAGCAGCATTCTGTTGTCCATTTGCCTGTGCAGCATTGCCAGAATCTGGAACATATGAAACGGTTCATTTAAAATCGATTAGGGACAAAATGGTTACACACACATATACAAAAGAAACCCACCATCCATGCTCATCTGCATCATCACTACAGGCTCCATGGTTTGATGACTGATCCGAATGACTCTGGGCCCTGGCTGTGCGCTCTGCTGATTGGCTGGACCAGGCTGACCAGCAGGCGTTGGACCCTGGCCTTGCTGTTCTGACTGGCCAGTAGATTGAGGTTGACCATCAGCTGCTGGTCTGCCATTGGCTGACATAGTCACAGTAGTTCCGAGATTCAACTGCAGAATGTTAAAAGTTAATTTTTCATTAGACCGACTTTAACAAATTGCCATTACAGACCCCGCGTTTCATTTGTTCCTGCAACTCTGGAAAATTTACTTCTACCAAAAACACCTCAGTACTCATCTATGAAGTGCTTTACAAAACTTTCACTTTCAGGGTTAGGCAGTACATATTTCCCACTGCACGAGCTTCACAGACCACATCCTTACCTGCACTGGTAGGTGATGAACGCCTCCTGGAGTCAGCACAGAGGAGGTATAGTGAGACATGGGGCGGATAACATGCAGGTGTCGAGGAGGATTGCTCAGTAGGTTACACCGCAAGTCACTCAGGGCAACCAGGGCGTTTCCCAAGAGACGAAGGGCCTCCCCCACAAGGTTGAGAATACGCTGGTCTTCATCCCTCTCTTGGGTCTGTTGTTCAAAAAGAAAAAAAAAAGCACATAAATATTTAACCTATTCACCCAAATAACACACAAACACCAATTAAATCAACCTATAGTCATATTTCTGAATAGAAGTATTAATTCTATGCTACAGAATCAGCTGTTAATGCAGTACCATGTGAAACAGCAAATCACTAAATATTGATATCTGATTGCACCACTTATCTAATCATCAAATTTTTCATTGCCTACTGAAAATGTGAATAGGCATGTTATTATATAATGCTGGCTGAATGACTATCATGGTCTCACTTCCTAAATTATTTGCATTTGAATCAAAGTAATCAGGGCACCTTAGCTCTACATAGAAGAAAACAGAGTGGGCTTCTTACATTGTTGTTGTAGTCTGCAGTCGTGGCCGCCTCTAGAATGAGGTGAGCTCTCTGAATGAAGGGCTGGAGTCTCTCCTCCACTCTCCTCAGCTCCGTTAACATCTCCACCATCTCAGCTGGGCTTGGGTGGCTGATGAAAAGGCAGTAACAGGATCACGTTTCAATATGAAATTTGTGTTTAAACATCAGGACATCATTTTAATACACTTACGATAGAAGAAAGCAAAGGGCATTAACTGGTTAATACATTACTGTATAACAGCAAGTAGAGTATGATTAGGTATATAGTGAAACAATACAAAACAGACTCTGCTTAGTCAACAAAACAAGACAGCTCACACTTAACATAACCTTTAGTTTGACACTTCAAAAACAAGTCGCTAGTGGTAAGAATGGTGGTTTGTCTTGACTTTTAAAACTGAGAAAGATAGAGTAGTGGGAGCGTCGCTTTTCAGTGGCTAAGCAGACACATCCTATTATAGCTAAACTCCCACTAACGGTTTGCATGTGCGCTGATTTGACTGCACATGAAACCAAGAAAATGTGACTCATCATCTGTGTGGAGTGTTATTGTATGTATTGTATTATATCAACAGTAAAAAAAAAATCCTGCGCTCTTTTCAATCCACATGTAACATGATTGCAAGTCAAATTCTAAAGATCAATACTTTAGATACTCAATACAGGATTACATGCCAAGATGCTAGTTCTTTCACTGTTACAAAGTGCAAAGAAGTGCAAACTAACATGTACAATGCATTTAAAATCTACAACAAAAGTTTCAGTAACGCAGGACCTGGACATGCGTTTTAAGCGTTGTCTAGACATTGTCTGTTTTAATCTAGTCTGGTTTTCAACGTCAATGTCTCAAGTGGACAATACATTTTATTGTTTGACTAAGAGAGAAAACATGAACGGAGACTTTTGTGGAATTTCAGGGCACTTGTTTAAGGATGTAGCATAGCTTATAATAACTCACAATGCATAATGGCATATTAATATTACCATTCAAAAGTATGGGGTCAGTACCAACGATTTTAAATGAATACTTTTATTCAGCATTGTCACATTATTACAAAACCTCTATATTCTATTCATAAAAGAATTCTAAATCCGTTTTCAAAATTGATAATAATAATAAGAACTGTTTCTTGAGCACCAAATCAGCATATTAAAATTATTTCTGAAAGATCATGTGACGCTGAAGACTGAATGGCTGCTGAAAATTTAGCTTTGTATCACAGGAATAAATTGCATTTTAAAATATATTCAAATACACAAAAAACATTATTTTAAATTGCAATAATATAATATCTTTTTGTTTGATTAAATGCAGCCTTGATGAGCGTAAGACGTCTTTCTAAACTATTTAAAAAATCTTTGTGTCCCCAGACTTTCAAAGTGTAGTGTAGATATAATTGTTCTATATAAATTGCTTACTAAATAGAACTGTTTAAAGCAAGATGTTAGTTTCCTAACTTAGTGAGGTTCATCAAAGCAGCAAACCTACATTTCTTAACCCGATGTCAAATGTCAACAATGTCTAAGGTTGAACTAAATTCATGCCTACTCCTTCAATAGCGAAACTCAATCTCCCAGTTTAAGAACTCCCTCTGTTTCACCTTTGTAGGCGGTTGATTTTAAAATGTCTGCACATTTCCCACAAATTTCATTATGGGGCCAAACCAAAAGGTAAAATTAGACAAAGGGAACATTGCTGTCAGGTGTTTATGAAACTTAAAGACAGAAACTCACAATTCTTTTCCAATTTGTTAGTCATTCTTCAGAAAAAGAAAAAAAACTGAATCTTTCATGTGGCAATGCACTGTTGATTCAAATGGATTTAGAAAATTTGGTAAACAGCCATAGTTTAAGAAACATTAAAGATTTTCCCAAAAATACAGTTTCTTTTTTTCATCTGGATTTTCTTACTGAATTATCCTAAAGGTAAAACCAGATAAATATTGTCACATGTATCATATTTACCAGGCTGTAATTCTCCTAAAAACACATTTAAGAAACCACCACATTTTCTACTTACAATACCAAAGCTGTAACAGGATAAGAGGAAGGACTTTACCAGATTTAGAGTAAATCAACAATAAACTGTTCAAGTGGACATTCCTTGACCTATTAAAAACACACCCCAAAATGTCCCTGTGTGTTTAAATAACCTAACTTATTAACAAGAATAAATGATGACTAAAACTGTGACAAAGTGGCCTTATAACTGCTGTATGCAAGATGGTTAGTACCAGAGGAGTCAAGTCTCGGTTCATTTAATGGCTTGCTAAAAAATCTCATTTAGAACACATGTAAACTTACATCTAAAGTACATACAGTAACATGCATTCAGCCCGTTTTAAACCATTACCATCTTCAAAATATAATACTTTTCTATAATCACATTCTGTAATAGGAAGATCTTGGGTCCGGACCAAAAGATAAGAAATGTGACAAAAAACCATTGTGTTCAGGGTTTTCCTCCTGAAATCTATACTATTGAAATATTCTATTTAAAAGTAGTAGGCCATCTAGTCTACTGAAAAAAGGTAGCTTCAATAATCAAAACTTTCCATCTTGAGCAGAAAAGAAAGATAACCGTTTCAAAGTTTACATTTAATCCTAGCGTCAAACAACAATTGGATGCATGCCAGGTGTGGATGCAGTCTGCCTTCTGGATATCAGTATTTAAGGATAAACGTTCAAGTTGCTTTTAAAATATTCATGAGCCTTGTTTTTCGAGTCAAGTCTGGAGTCATTTCAGGTCGAGTCTAAATCAAGCCTGAAGTCTATAAAAATGCGACTCAAGTCAAGAGTCATTAACTTGAGTGCCAATCTCTGGTAACTTTTTAACTTACATTACACGTTACATCATCCTGTTCTAACAGGAGCAATAATGTTTAGCAAAACAAAACCGTATAAGGAACAGTAAATCCAAAAATAAATATTTCATCACATACTCAAGCCATTCCAAAGCCCATGTGGTGTTTACCCTCCGCCCAATGAAACACAAAAAGATAATTTTTTTAAAGAATCATAATGCAGATTTTTTTTCGAACACTAATGTTCAACTATAAAAACAGAAAACAAAATTCATTTTGAATTAATTATTCCCCAAAACTACATAGGAAAAAAAAGTAGTTAACAAACAAGGATTAATTATATTATTAGAAGATAAAATTATAATTATGACTGAACTGGTCCTACCTGAGACCTGCTGTAGGGGGTGGAGCACCCTCAGTCTGGGTGGAGGAGGAAGAGGATGGTGGGGTACTGGACGGAGGAGGAGAAGTGTCCATGGGCTGTACAGTAGGAGATGGAGTGGAAGTGGAGGAGGTGGGTGGAGGTGCAGAGTCCTCCTGAGATGCTGAGCCATCCTCGGGCTGCCCCTACAATAGAAGGAGAGATGAAGAAATAATCAAACAATCGATAAGCTATGCACGTTTATTTCTTTCTGATACCACAGTATGCAACATGCCAAGCAAGGTAATTCTCAGGAATATAGCTTACCTCCAGTCTCTGGATTACAGCATTGGTGTCTCTCAGCAAGTTCTCAGCCAACAACAGCCGCAGTCTGGGCTCACTTTGCAATGACTGGTCCAAATCTATCTGAACATTCACAGAGCCATTGGTCTGAAAGAAAGAATGATATGGCATTATTGCATTGTGGTGGTGATGCGGTCACGTTGCGAAACTGTGTGGCAACCGCTTATACGACATCAATCTGTCTGGTTTTTGTTCTTAAAACACTATTGTGAGTAGGACTATTTCTTCCACATCTCATCCAAAGCCTCCATACTGTTAATGTCAAAACATCACTTTAAACCTTGTAACCGAGGCTTGAGCTGTTAACAGACTAATGCATTTAATAGCTATGTTATGACTGTGTGCGTGTGCGTGTGTGTGTGTGTGAGAGAGAGAGAGAGAGAGAGAGCTGTGAATTACGAGTCTGTGCATCTCTCAAAAGTGTTCAGCAAAATATATATCTTTGGTTGTAAGACCTTTGAAATAATAGAAACCATTCAGCAAAGTGATATGGAACTGTAATGCGGTCAAAGAGCTGCCTGGAACTACGTTTGCCGTGCAGATCCTTGAAAATAATTGCACACCATAGAAAGTTCATTAGACAATCAGATTCAAGCATTCAACGGCCCCGTAGTGTATGTATATATACTGATATTTTATTCAATATATTAATAATAAATTATTAACAGATATTCTTATGTATTAAACTAGTTCTATTTTAATATATTTTTAAAATAATGTAATTTATTTCTGTGATAGA
This sequence comes from Enteromius fasciolatus, assembly GCA_032361145.1. Lineage (NCBI taxonomy): Eukaryota > Metazoa > Chordata > Actinopteri > Cypriniformes > Cyprinidae > Enteromius > Enteromius fasciolatus. Next base: position 13,859,827 of record JAUMHR010000069.1, read on the forward strand.
TAGCAAAGCTGAATTATTCCAGTCAACAGTGCAACATGATCTTTCAGAAATCATTCTAACATGCTAATTTTGTGTTAAAAATACATTTCTTTTTATTAATGTTGAAAACGTTGCTTAATAGTTTTGTGGAAAATATGATCTTTTCAAGATGATTTTTTCAAGAATATCTGATGAACACAAAATTTAAAGGAACAATACTCTACCTATATATATTTTTTAGCATTGTAAATGTTTTATTATTCTTTTTGATCATCTTAATGCATCTTTGTTAAAAAAAAAAAAGCATTTCATTTATTTTTGCATGCACTTTCCACCACAACAAAAGGCCTATCTTTAGATCACAATGGCCCTCACCCCCGTGCTGGTACTGACACGTGGATTTCTTGCATTGTCTCCCAGGCCTGTCATCATCTGCTGAATAGACATCTGAGGAATAAGACTATATTAAGCAAAAAAAATAAAAATCAAGTAATACAAGTGAAGTATAGAAAAATTTTACCTGAATTTGCTGAGGGTCCATAATGTTAACTGGAACATTAAAAGTACCCAGCATAACATAGCTGTTGGCATTGCGGTCATGCGTAGGCCCGAGAGGGGTGCCTTGAGAGCTACTGGTTGAATTTGGATTCTGATTTCCTCCCTGTGTCGCCCCAGAGGACCCCGGTACGCCACCCGAGCCAGAGCCCTGCGGTGGGGCCCGCTCTACCAGGTGAATTACTTTCCCGTCCACGTCTAGACAAAGATGGATAGACAGGGAAAAGTACAGAAGAGTCACAAGACTGCAAAACGAATATTGCAAATGCAGAGTTGACTGAGAGAAAAAAAAAATGTAGTTTCACTTTGCAATTCGACAGAATTTGCTTTATATTGAATCATATACACAAAATGTAAAAAATGGAGTTCCCTCAAAGGATTTGCAAACTGATCTTTTTATGCAAATCAACTCACTGTACTCTGATAGGGTTTTCTCATCCTGAAGTACTCTGCCCTGGTAAATGAGTCTTTGTTTGTCAACAGGAATTCCAACGGAGGGTGATATGTGCTCCTTGAACTCTTTCACAGTCATCTACAAAGCAAAATGAGAAGCTGTCAAATCAAAAGACCACTGGCGGACAGTGTACTTCTGTGTTTACCTGCCATCACATGACTTGTTCTTCACCTTAAATTGTGGTCAAATGCAGAATGTCAAGTCATCATTATAAAAGACATGTTACAATAAGAATTAGACAAAAAATCTAGCTTACCTGTGACTGAACTGTGTAACTCCTGCTCTGGGAATCAAGGGTTTTTACAGTCACCTCTATGTTATTGTTTGAATGTTCTTCCATACTGCCTGTATTATGCTAAACAACACAATAACAACAAGGCAGAAAGTTAAAAAAAGAACCTGCTGTCTGCCACCGAACATATAAAATCCTATAACTACGTCACAGCGAAGGAAAAGTGTTACATTACACACAGGCCACAACTGATACCCATCAGTCACGCACACACCACCTTTCCAGAAGTTTCTTGATTTACTTGAAGCATATTTTTTAGAAACATATGCTTGTAGACATTAGACGTTATGAAACTGTAAAAACAGCCTACTGACAGAATCTAGAACACCTGCTACAAACAACCTGCTAACAGTCACTTGCTGCTAAACAATCATCAAACAAGCGTTTTCGTGGCGTATTTAAGATAACATGTGTACATTTATTAAGAATACACTAGTTATTCGCGCATTTCGTCTGATTGTCACTAAAAAAACTTAACAACAAAAAGTAATAAGCAAACAAATTAAAGTGCGCTCGAGCTTTGCGAACATGTTAACGTTAGCTTTCCTGTTTCTCATAACGTTACCTCGAAAAGCGGTTATTCCTGGTTGAAATTCGTTGTCTTGCATACACACGATGCTGTATACGTTTACTAACAGTATGACTGTAATTTGTGCTTGTTTGTATAAAACCGACTAGTTAATGCTTTTATGTTGCGAAGCTAACAGCATCGCGCTATCATGCTAGCCGGTGTTGCGCGACAAGCTCAAGGAAGTATGCGATGACGTCACGGCGTTCTCATAAACTCCAGCGTAAATAACTGTACATTTAAAACGAATAAACGATCGTTTTGGCATGTGAGTTATTAATTAGTTCAATGTTAAAATAATAATAATAATCCATTTATAGACGGAAAATAAAATAGTGTGAAATTTACACTCATGAGATTTAGCTATTGAACATTTCTCACATTTATTTATATGTTTAGCTTGCCTTTGTTTATGAATAAATAATTCACCTTTGGTTTTAATTAACATAAATAAATGTTAAATAATGGACTACAATCCATATGTTACCCTGTTGAAAAAAAAAACATTACATGCTGGCTAGATATGTTTTGATCCATGGCTGCTGGTTTGAGCTTTGTCTTTAGCTTGTCATCATGACCTGGTTTAAACTGGTCTTTAGCTGGTCAACATGAGCTGGTTTAAACTGGTCTTTAGCTGGTCAACATGAGCTGGTTTAAACTGGTCTTTAGCTGGTCAACATGAGCTGGTTTAAACTGGTCTTTAGCTGGTTTAAAGTGGTCCTTAGCTGGTTCTAAGCAACTAGCTTATGCTCATGACCAGCTTAAACCAGCGGCCACACTTCAAATCAAACCTAATCAACATATATCATTTTTTTTCCCAATGGGGACATACAGTAAATAACTTTGTTAACCTATTAGTGTGCCATTTACCAATACGCCTAATTTCCGCTTCAGCAGCGGTCTGTGGAACAGTCGAAGACCACAGTTTCCATTTATGTTATATATTTATTGCATGGTTGGAAAGACACAGTCATGCATACTATTTCTGCTCTCAATAGTCATTAGGATGCAACAAAATTTGCAGAAATGTGGTCATAGTTTGGACAGTTAGCATAATAATGTCAAAATAATAATAAGCAAATAATATATAATAATACAATATTGTATACTTGGTAATTAAAAGTAAGGGTAACTAAATATTTACAGTATGCGTTTCTGTAGTTCTGATAAATAGCACTGATTATGCTATGCACAGAAAAAACAGTGACGCAGCATTTTAATCTTTGACATACAAGTACATTGAGGGGGCAATGGAAAAAGATAAACGAAGGTGGGCCAAATTGGAAGTATGAGAAGGGGAAGTGGCCCTGTGGAACAGTGCAGAGGCGTCAACTGTTGAGAAGATCTGTTCAAGCGTGATGTATATCAATGTATGGTATAGGCTACAGAAGAAAAAAAAACCTGACCTTGCACAGTGCAGCTAATTGCATCTGACATGGCACTGCTTAGTAAAGTTTCTTAATGTAAAAACACTATTAAAAATAAAGGTGTAAAAAGACGATTTTTGCTGTGATACCATGGAATAGCCTTTTTTATTATAACCCAAATAACCTTCCAGCGAACATTTCTTAAAATTACATTTGGCATGGTCTTAAAGGAATGCAACACTTCTTTTTTTTTTTTGGATAGGCTTATTTTCCAACTAAATTAGATTTAAACAGTTCAGTTTCACCATTTTTGAATCCATTCAGCCGATCTCCAGGTCTGGAAGTAGCACTTTTAGCTGTAGCTTAGCATAGATCATTGAATCTGATTATACCATTAACATCACGCACAAAAGTGCCTAAAGAGTTATTTTTCTCATTTAAAAACTTGACTCTTCTGTACTCGAACTATACTTTCATTCCGACATAATAATCAAGCAATGCTGGGCACTTTTTGTGCTGCGTAATATCATTGCGCCTGTTGCACGGCAGCAAACGTCCTTATTATTACGCCAGAATGAGAGTTATACTGGCCTAGAAAATTGCAGCTTCTCATATTTCATTGCATAATTCATTTAACTTTTAAGAGTCAAGTTTTAGGAGAAATCTCAAAAACTCTTCGGTCACTTTTGAGCGTAATGCTAATGATCTATGCTAAACTACAGCTAAAAGTGCTACCCTGAGATTAGCTGAACGAATTCAAGAACGGTCAAACTCAACTCTCGGGGAGTTGGAAAATTACCCTATTTTCTAAAACGTGGCATGTTCCTTTAAGATAAAGCAAATAAATGAAACTGCTTACAAGATACTGTACATGGAAATATTGCAGCTTTCTCTTTATAGCAAAAATGATTGAGGTGACAGTTATAAAGCAATTTCTCACTCCCACAGGTCACCAACAGCTGCAGAAATCTCTACAGTCCAGATCTGCAGTCGTATTCAAAACAAATACTTTTGCTTGTACCACATTGATCTGATCTTATCATGGGACAGACTCCATTTAAAAAACAAAAAATTAACAGAATAAAATACATTGTGAATTAATCATATATACATTTAGTATAACCAGAAATAGGATCTAACTATAGACAGAAGTCAGCTTGAAGATGGATGCTGGAAAAAACTGTTAGAAACTGTGACACATTTAGCTGTTTATTCCATAAATCATATACCCTAAAAATGTAAATTAGTTAGTCTACAATCAAACATAGATGCCTTTGAGTCCAATATCAATATAGTAAAAGTACAGCAAAAAGTATGCAAATAATCCCAGTAGTCATTGTTCCCACACATTTTGACCTTTCCAGATATTTTTAGTTAGTGAGTAAGATACTTTAAAAACAGTTTAATATTGATTTGTTTATGAATGAAAAACATGATTTGTGAGTTTGTTTGAATGTTTGAGCAAAAAGAGGTGACCCTAAACATTGATTTACATACACTGAGTCCTGCAGACAAGAATACCATGTTAACATATAGACTGTTTTCCATGACTTTTGGGATTTCTTAGAACACCTGTCCCAGGAAAGTCTTTTCCAGCTTCGGGGCACTGTAAATTTCCTTGATATTTATAGGTTTTCCATGACTTATTCCATGTAAGTTTCACACGTTTAGAGAAGCTCATGCTTCTCTTATCTTATCTTCTCACATGCTTCACATCAAACATCACAAGACTGTTCCAAAAGGATTATGTGGCCTCCTGATCTACATCACTGCACTGTGAGTCTACGCTCTTAAAAATAAAGGCCTCAATCTATGGGTTTTCACAGTGATGCTATAGGAAAACCATTCCAGGGACAATTTAGGATGAAGCACATTTTATATAATCTAAAGAACCTTTTAAGAGTGTTTTTGTGCAATGGAAAAGTTCCACTAATGTTAAAGGTTGTTGATGTATCCCAACAAAAAACCTTTTATGTTTAAAAGTGCACGTGGAGAGCAACAAATCAGTCATTTTTGGGGTTCTATTGCAGTTGCTATTTGAGGCATTTGCCTATGCAACAGCAGTCTTCTAATGTAAAATGAACAGTTGTATACTTTCATATTCAGTTTTTTCTTAATTTGGATCTTGTTTGTACCAGCTGCACAACACAACGGAGGGGAAAGCACAGGGCATTTCGTAATCGTTGTGGCTAACCTCATGCAGAAAGTCACCTCAACTGTTTTCTTCCACATAAATGGAATACTGAATGCGATGCTCCCAAAGTCGGATCTCAGTCTCACTTCCTTTATCTTTTCCTCTTTCTTAACGACACCTTCCCCTGCTGTAAATACATGCATCTCGGTGCACACCGGTCTTTTCCCCCTCCCCAACAAATGAAAACAGAGAGACTGGCAAATCATGCTAGAAAGACCGACCTGAAAAAAAAGTACCAAAAGCAAGTGAGAGTTTCCCACTGAAGAATCACCACCTACAATTTGCAATTGACCTTCTATTCATATCTCTGCATCTGATCTTATCACAAGCAAACATCTGCTTGAGTTTCCCTCTCATTAAGATGAGCGTCCCCGTCCTCATTAATTAGAAAATTAATCCTGGTTAACTTTTGTATCTTGAGTAAATGAAATGATACTGATAATAACAAATCATTCCATGGCACATGTACATATAATCTACAATGTACATAAACATTATTATATATATCATATCACATTATCATTTATAATAAATACTATGGTAAATGAATATGGTACTCATTCAGTACTCACTCATTTTAGAAGAGTACCGTCTCACTTTGCCATAATGAGTGGAGTGATATTTAGATGGCTGTCTTTTTCTAGTCATTTAGCTTTGGTCATCCCTGACAAAAAACTTAAAATATGGCATTAAATATTATATTAATACTTTTACATTATAAGTATTGATTCTCTGCATTTATTTATTCTTCAACACTTATGCCATGTTCATGTTTTTCATTAGTTCAAGGCTTGTTCACACTAAGGATGATAGGTTTTTAGTAGAAATTGAATTGAATTACTAAATTGAATGTACAATGTAATATAAACAAATGATAAGACGTGCACTACTCAAGAACTAACCTTAACTACGACTACTAATCGAGTGAATAAGGACTACACTTTAGTAGTTTTAATTGAACATACATGAATGTGTGCTGTATATGTATATGAATATATGCATATAAATTAGTGCTATGCAATGATTAATCATATTCAATATATATATATGTATATAGTAAAAATGTTCTGCTAATCATCTGTCAACACAGACACGCAGAACATACAGGATTCATATTTGAATATACTTTTTTGGCTTAATAATTACATATACTAGTACATATACCAAACTGTAGGCTACGGGAGCGTAACGTTAACGTTACACGCCAAGAAGCAGGTTGACCCAGTACTCTGTACCGACTTTGTTACCGAAGGACCAGGTCTTTTAACAACACTAATACATAACAAATATACACAAAACACACATATATTACACACGCAAAAGTTTATTTTGGATGTGAATAACCATTGCCCAGCACTGATATAAATAATACTGATGTAACATTATTTAGCAGATGCTTTCATCCAAATTGACTTGCCAAAGAACCAACAATCGTAGTAGTACACAATGCACGAATCGCACTGCAGTTGCAACATCTGAGCTTTTGAGGAAGCGGCACATTTAATTTAGATGAGAATGAGAAAACGTTATGTTTAACAACATAATGATTGTTCAAGTT
>JAUMHR010000069.1:13891608-13902467 GCA_032361145.1 Enteromius fasciolatus
AAATAAAATAAAATAAAATAAAATAAAATAAAATAAAATTGGACATGTTCCTTAGTGACTAAACTAAGTTATTAGTTATAAGTTATTGGAATAAATAAAAACTTAAAAAGATATTAAAGACAGAACAACATTATTAGTGTAAAGATTTAACTGTTTTAGTTTTTATAATAAGACCTTTCGAACTCACTGTCAATTAAAATAAAATAAAATAAAATAAATTCAATTTAAACCACTTAAAAATGTGGTCTTGATCAGGTTTGTAAAATCAGATTTGATGTGTTTGTTTTGACTTGAGTCAGATTGTGAACTCAAAAAGGACTTAAGTCCGATTGTTTTTTACAGATTTGTAAAAAAAACTATATATATATAGCTGTATAAACAAGGCCTTTGTGTACCAAACTATCATCTCCACTAGAGGGCATAAATTAACTGTGAGAAAAAAATGTACTTGAAGAGCAGAGCCGCGTGAATAAGAACTGAGAAAGTGATGAGATAAAGATACTGTAGTGGGGTAAAAGAAAGAAGCAAGAGTAATGAAAAGAGAGAGAGAGAAAGAAATGTTGATGAAAAAGAGAGGTCATTTTGTCGAAACACTCCCAGCAGGCGGCAGAGAGATGAAGATCTTATACGATGAGTGGAGATGTCATATCTGGCGAAACAGTGTGTGGAAAAATAACTGGTATTTACCTTCAATGGCCAAAATTGGCTCTCCAGACAGATAACTGCGAGCAATGAACTGACTGTCACGACTGTCCAGAGTCAAAACACTGTCCAGAGCACCACAAGTCTATTCCCTGGCTGACCTTAACAGCACTGGAGCGAGATGAGCTATTCTACCAATCACTAAAACGTCACCTGGTGGAAAGTAAACTGCTTGTTACGTCTGAAAACTCAACACAAATACTTTTTCTGCTGTACATACATCAGATTTGTACTTTCCCTGGCGACATCTTTACCGACTCGTTTCTGAATCTTGCATCACTGTAAAACAGACAGCAAACCCTGTGTTTCTGATCAAGCTTACAACCCTTGAGTAGCATCAAAGCAGACATGTTATTCCTGACACATGGCAGAAACCTCATGCCGCTCTGAGACTTAATCTGATCTTATGTAAAATAGCTGTAGGACTGACGTAAAGCGCTTGCGTTACCAGTGAAGTGTTACTTGTTTCCTCATTAGGATGTTTTAGTCTAAGTTTGAGCAAATGGGTGCAATTATGCAAATTAGTCTGCGAAGCACTTGGCGTTATTGCCGGAATCAAACTGTTTGCAAGCAGTTGAGCAATTCAGAGCGAAGCACAAAACGCCAGTAATCAACACCTCATTCAAAAACTGTGCTAAAAAAGGCTCCAACACAAGGCGAACATGTTGTTTTTGGCAAAAATAAATACACTTAACATTTCATTTAAATGACCTGTTCACGGAGGTGGAAGGAGTTTGCCTGGAAAAATCTGGTGCGTTTTTTCATCACTCTTAAAATTAAAAGAAAACAACCACATCGCAACTATGCTGGAGGATCTGGGGTCATCTTCATATATTCTGGAGTTGTGCAAAAATATTGCCTTGAGTTTTTATGATATGAATACCAAGAGATTTCATAACATTGAGTCTTGGAAATTTTGTAGACATTGTGTTGAAAAAGGATGTGTTTTGTGTAAATATAGCAGCATGAAGAGCATTACCAGACACTGTTACAGTGCAGGACACCCCCTCACCTGGTGAATGGATTGAAATTGTTAAAGAAATATACAATATGCAAGAGACTTATTTCTAAAATACTGGAAGAAATCGATTGAGTACAATAATTTAAAAAATTATTGATGTTATATATATATATATATATATATATATATATATAAGTATATAAGAAAGTATACACCTGATGTATTGTATAGTCTTGCTTGTTTTTTGTTGGTTGTTGGTTTGTTTTCTCGCTTGATATTGTTGTCATTTTTCACAAAATGTTCTATAAAATAAAGAAACATTTTCTATTTATTACACTTAAAAACTAATTTAATTAAAATGATTTAATTATGATTATATTTATTTTATTTAAATTATATAAAAATAAATAAATAATATACAAATAAATAGGATACATTTTAATGTATTAAATGTGTGTGTGTGTGTGTATATATATACATACACACACACATAGTATAATTTATATTTATGCTTTTAAACCTCGCTACACAAAATAAATCACTAGCTATAAATAAAAACTAGAAAAAGAAATGGTCTTAATTTTATGTTATATTCATATGAATAACTTCACTAAAAAGCCATAAAGGTCAAGTTAAAATCTGGAAGAAGTGAGAAAATAATTAAAAGAGCAACTTTAAGCTATTATACGGTATTCTTTTAAAGTTTAGGGTCTGATTATTATATTTTTATTTAATTTATTTTTAATGTTTATGAAAAATGTCTCTTATGTTTACCAATATTGCATTTACTTGATCAAAAATACTATACAAACATCCATGCTGTGAAATATTATTACAATATAACTGCTTTTTATTTTAACATGATGTAATTTATTTATTTTCAGCATCATTACTCTAGTCTTCAGTGTAACATGATCCTTCAGAAACCCTTTTATTATGCTGATTTGCTGCTCAAGAAACACATGTACTATTATTATCAATTGCTGCTGCTTATCTTTTGTAGACAACATTAGAAATGCATTCACTGTTACTTTTGATCAGCGTAACGCATCGTTGGAGAAGTATTCATTTCTTTCAAAACCAAAAAATGCGTTTTAAATAACTTTGCGATTCCATTTTTGTCCTTAAGCCGGTAAAGAGTCATTTTTCATGAGCGAACTGTTTATCCTACTTGTGCAGTGCAGACAGAGAGCATTTGAAGTGAGAGGGGGTGGCAAGTAAAACACTGGGAGCTGCTTGGAAAAAGTCACCTGCTGAGTCACAATTCATTTTCAATGAGACGGACGAGCAACACAATACCACCCCAGAAACTGCTTCAGCCCCGGGCGACAGCTTATATTGCTTGCGCAAGTTTCTGTCGTTGCTTATAAGCACTTCAACAATTAACTTAGCCTTCTGTCATATATTTATAAAGGAGTCACATATTGTGGCTGTTAAACTCCTGGGGAAGATATAATAGTTGAATAGTTTTGGCTGGAAGGGCACAGCATTCCTAATATCCATATGATATATATAGCTATACATTAGATGAAACAGTCAAATGTGTTTCCCCCGGCTCTCAGCAATGGTTAGGCTACACTATAAGAACATTATGTGCCGTGAATATAGAAATATCCAGCAGTCAGACTTACAGCTACATTGTAGATGGCCATGCCAACCGCTCTATGGTCATTAATCTTCTCTGTGGAAATGGACTTGGTCTCGTAGGCCAGAAAGATTCCCAGCAGCAGCAGAAGTCCCTTGTAGCCGTACACCACACCTGAAGGGAGAAAAGCATTACTTACGGTATAGTGAGTGCTCTTAAAGCTCAGAGGTTAAGATAATGTCTCAGATGGAAGATGCTTTCTATGTCTGTGCTGCTTGAGATTTTTGTGCTGGTTTTAAGTGTAGGCTCTTTTTTAACATTTAAACCAAACATTCAAACACACATTAGAAACTATAAACATTTGAAAGTGAAACAGTGATTTGGCTGATTTCTCATATTCATAAATAATATCACATTGTACAGGGTGGGCTGTTTATATGGATACACCTTAATAAAATGGGAATGGTTGGTGATATTAACTTCCTTCTCACTCTTCTCAGTATCTAGTTACGCATGATCCCGCCTTCCTCCCCTTCTCCTTCGCACCTTCAAGGGGGGCGAACGGGACTGAGCCTCGCTCCGAGCTCTGCCCTCACTAGGGTTACTGTCAGCAGGGCTCGGGGTCCGCCGAGCTCCCGGTTCACTCCCCGGACAGCACGCCAAATTTGCTTATTTCATTTAATGAAGAAGTGCAAATTCGTGAAATGGATTAAAAGTGACAGTAACGTTTACAATGATATTAAGATTTCTATTTTAAATTTATGCTGTTCTTTTGAGCTTTCTACTCAAAGGATCCTGTGGAAGCATGTTTCTGGTACTAAATGAAAAAAAAAATTAATTGTGATTTTTTTATCTCACATTTCTGCCTTTTTTTCTTAGAATTGTGAGATATAAAGTCACAATTACAAAACAAACGAGTTGACGTTATATCTCGTAATTCTGACTTTATAACTCTATTTATAACTCTATTATAACTCTCTTTATAACTAGTTGTGTGATATAAAGTTGCAATTCTGCCTTTTTTCCACTCGGGATTGAGATATAAACTGGCAATTGTGAGTTATAAAGTATACATTTAGAGTGGAAAAAACAATTCTGACTTTATATCTCACAATTGCAACTTTATATTTTACATTTGCAACTTTATATCTTACAATTGCAACTTTATATCTCACAATTGCAACCTTATATCTTACAATTGCGACTTTTTAATGTAATGGGACTTTATAACTCCCAAATATCTTAATGTTTTACATTTAAAAACATCTCAAAACAAAAACTAATTCATTTCAAATATTACTGTTTTTTATTAAATAAATCCAGCCTTTGTGAAAGACTTCTTTCAAAGACATAAAAAACTAAATTTTACCAGCCCGAAACTTTTGAACGGTAGTATATAAAACCTACTAGAAATTAATTTATAATTAATTCAGTGATGTCATAAATGCAATATTACAAAATGTTTTATTATTACAGTAAATATTTGTTCATATAACAGTAACTAAACCTGGTAAAAATATGCTAAATTGTCATAAAAGTGTTGCCAATTTTTTTTTTCTATGAAAATGAAAGCTCTAAAAGAAATGTGTAAAAAATATTGTGCAAAAACAATAAATAAATAAAAAGAGGAAGAATGATAAAGGAAGTGAGAGAGGGACTAATAAGTCACATTAAGAGTTTAATCTCGTTTTGAGTTCAGGGAAGGTTTTTTTTTCTTGGTAATATTATCTTCCTGTACAATGTGAGAGAGTCAGGCTATGAGATCCAGACCTGGGCAGTGACCCACAAAATTTAATTTTACACTGCGGTGCTCTGATAGGAAGTCAGAGCAAGAGGAAAAGTGCAAGAAAGAGAGAGAGTGAACGAGAGAGGGAAAGAATGAGTTGTGAACGGTGAGAGGAATACAAAATGAACTGAAAACTCTGGAGCATATAACAAATTATTAATTTAAATTTCAAAAACAGACTGTATCACTGAAGTGTAGAACGCAACCGTATAGATAATTAAACTCCTAGATATATATAAATAGAATTAAAACAGACCAGAGGTGTCAAATGCACAGCGCACAGGAATAATATTAAAGTAAATGATGCAATGTTTATTTATTATCTTCATGATAAATTCATATACTTGAGTTTCACAACAAAGTTTAATATTCAGCATTAGGGTTTTTAAAATTAAAAATACTACACTAAGTGAGTAAGTGTTGGATACTTACCAAGCCACGTGTTCATCTTCTCTGAACTGCAGTGTTCGAGAAGAGGCTGAATCAACACATCTAGATCTTCTTTAGGAGCCTCTTTAGTGAACTTCTGCTTAGAGCGAGAAAACAAGAGAGCGAGCGAGAGCACTTTAAAGGACAGAGATTGAGGTCAATGCAGCAGAGCACCGCACTACAATCCTTCACCATTAACACCTACTTCCATGAGCTTGCTCGGCAGAAATTTCCAAAGCATCTCAGAGGAAACACATCATAAAAATCAGTATCAACAAGAAAAAAAAAAATCAAGTGTCACCACACCTCCACGGTTATGTGCAGAGGGTCCATGATCTGCCAGATAAGCAGAGAGAGAACATCAATAGCCAGCAGAACTGCAACGGTCGCATACAGTTTCCACGGCTCCAGATGCTGATGTGAAATAACAAGACCATAATCGTTAGTCAATGATGCACGGTTGCAAAATATCAAGACACTAACAAGAAGGGCGGAATAAAAGTTCCATTGATGCACAGTCACAGCAGTTGTAGACATTATTGAAGACTCTGTGTACTGTAGGGGTGTAACGATATGCGTATTCATATTGAACCGTTCGGCTTTCGTTACGCATTACAAACCGAACGATTCAGACAATTATTTTTTCCCAAATGTAAAAAGTAAGAGAATAAAGTGTATAAAATATAATGTTTTCAGTGCTCCGCTCAACAAGGCAGCCCAAACGACGGGACAGGAAACTGCCCCTCCCACCCCCAAACAGACGAAAACTAGAAACACGCACATTACAAACTATCCCCGCGGCATTCAGGGAGGCATTTCCAACAGATTCGAACGGGGCAAAACAATCGATCGGTAACAGTGATCGGTACATTTAAAGCCGCAGATTTTAATGCGGGTTTTGCAGGCATTAGTAAAAAATAAATAAATAAAGGAAAAGGCTAAAAAAACACAACAAAAACATCATAAAAGGATTACGATAGAAAACAGGCGACAATGAAAATTATCAGTAAATAATTACTTTGGTCAGTTTTACACAAAGGTCTGTAAAGGTGTTTGCACGTGGAATCCAAAATTCTTGTCCGGAATTTTCGCACATTAAAATACAACCTCGCATTGAAGCCCGTTTCTCACACTGAATAAAAAAATCTAAAAAGGTTATTGCGGCTTTTAATCTCACAAATCTGACTTTGTTTCTCAGAATTGCATGATACAAACTCGCAATTCTGACTTCTTTTCTTGCGACTGCGAGTTATAAAGTCAGAATTGCCACTTTATATCACAGAATTCTGACTTTATAACTCACAGTTGTGTGATATAAAGAACATTTTCTCAGAACTGTGAGACAAACTCACAATTGCAAATTATAAAGTCCAATTTTGAGTGGAATTGCGAGTTTATATCTCATAATTCTGACTTTATAGCTTGGAATTCCGGCTTTATTACTCACAATTGCGAGTTTATATCTCCCAAGTCTGAGAAAATAAGTCAGAATTGTTATTTGCCTGAACAGATTAAAAAGTCACAATAACCTTTTTTAATTTTTAGTCGCAGAAACAGGTTTCCATGCAGTCACTAATAACATTCTGCCTCCCGAATGTATTCATGACGGACGAAACTTTCGATCAGGTTTGATTTTCTGCATTTTTGCATCCATAGCAAGCATTTTGATAAGCGAGGATGATGAAAATGAAAAAAAAGCATACAAAAATTTTGTGCTTGCTGTGAAGGACCTTTAGACTTGAAACAGCAAATAAGCCATATGAACTACCTTAATGGTGTTTTTTTTTTTGAGTTCAAATGTTACATGACAAGAGCTTTAAAAAGTTTCTTCAAGTGACTTCTACTTTTATGTTACACCGCAAAAAATATATGGGTTTGGAACGAATCAAGGGTGAGTAAATGGCGACAGAACTCTTCAAGAATCACGGCATTCAAGGTGCTGTTCTGAATAACACGTTTATTTTCCTGTCAAGGTAAATGACGGAATTGCTCCGACACCATAACAATTGTGTTTACTCCGATGCATGGTGGGTAACAGGAAAGAGGATTGCCAATCATCAGCAAACATGACGAAAGTCATGTGTTACAAACGTGGACTTATTTTCAGTTGCAATTCCATCCATTAATCCATTGCCGCAGGCTTCCTCCAGGCCGTCAGACTGGGAAAACAGATAGAACTGAGCCTCACTGCACACTTTCTCCTCTCTCTCTCTCACCCTTAATCGCTGTGAAGAAGTCAAATGACCCAAGAGCCCCCTGTTTCTACCACATTCTGCCTGAGCACCAAACTTTCTTCAAGTGCTGTCGAACCACTTAGGCAAATTGCCCCATTACGGACATCGGGAGAGTTGAAAGCCATCTCGATTCGTCGTGCAGAGCGCTTGAATAATAAAACCCCCTGAAGGTCGGATTTCTGTAAAAGAAGTTTAATGCTCATCCATATTTATACATATTCCATAGTTGGGGTAATCTGGTTGTCGTTTGATGAGGTCTTAGGGTTTCCCTAATGCCGTGTCTTATTGCTTTAGGACACGGGATTTAGAGAGAACGCACGTGTCAAGATGCTAATAGTGTGTTTGTGTTGTGTAAGGAAACGGACAGAACTTCCTGCAGCAAGAATAAGAGAGAGAAGGGGGGAGGTTCTTCTCTATTTCATGCTGGGAAACTTCATCTAGTGCCGTAGAGTCAGCGGTGCGGGATTCTTTAATATGCAGTAGATAACAGTGAATTCGGCAGCACTGCATAACGTGAGCACGCTGCTCGTCACATCTGCAGATTCTGCAAAATTATCTGAAAATAATTAAGGGGTTACTGAAAAATGCAAAGTCTTGTGCAAAGCCTGCGAGTCCTGTCATCATTCTAATTAAACCAGATGTAATTTATTTTAAATTCATTACTCAGTTCATCCAAAAATAAAAACTCACCCTTGTGTCATTCAAAACTCATACAGTTTTCTTTCTTTTGTGAAGCGCAAGTACATTTATAGCAAAATGTTTACAGTGCCATAGTTTTTGGATTATAAATTAAAATTAATAATTACTACAACAAATAATTATCAATTCAATTACTAAATTATCATATATACAGTGTGTCTCAAAAGTGTGTGTGTGTGTGTGTATTTAATAATTAATAATTGTGATTAATCGGATCTAAAAGTTTTGGTTTGGTTTGGTATATATAAATACAATAACATATATGTATATATTTAAGAAAAATATTTGTTTATGTATTTGTATTGTATATGGATATGTATATGTAATATTTGTATATGTAAAAAAAAAAAATATTTTTTTCTATATAATATAAAATAACTATATATATATTTATATTATAAATATCAATGTAAATATTTTCAAAATAATGGATATGTATATTAGGGCTGTCAAAAATAACATGGCGTTAATTATGTTTTGTCGTTAATTACGTTAATTTATTTAAAAACTATCGCGCCACCTCGTGCTCTAATAACATTAATTTTGTCATTATATTAATGTTCAAATTAATAATTTATACACACAGATAGATAGATAGATAGATAGATAGATGACTAAAGAATGGCAAATTTAAAATTTTTTTGTAAACCATCCCTTTATAGGCATTTTTTTTTGCCCATTCAAAACAAATGTACCTTTCTCTTCTCTTTTTTCTCATCTTTCTTGGTGAAGACGGTGTGAACCCACCAAATCTTGGTGAACATGCTGCCATAAGCTAAACTGAAGCCTAGTCCAAGCAGCCACAGGCGAAACTATGGGGGAATGAGAAACAGAGAGTTCATTTGGGAGCTCAGCACCAAAACTGCTATTCGTTTTTAACAACAAATCTTCATTGCTCTCAAAGGTCAAGGCTGAATGAGAGGAAACGGCAATAAAAAAGTGAGTATAACATTTACAACACTACCTGGCACACCACGGGGAACTGTGATTTTTGGATATGGAGGCCATCGATCCCCAGAGGAAAGACAGCTGCTAATGCCAGCACGCAGCCCACCGCCGTCATGTTGTTCAGATAGGGCTGAGAGTTCTGAATGTATCTGTCAGTAGAATTACAACAGACTGCAGATATAGCACACGGCTTCAAAATGAGAAATACAAAACATTTATGCTGGGCTGTTGCTTTTTTTTGTAGCAGTCATGGGAGCATTTAAAAGAGTCATAAAATTCCATCATCTTCTGAAATAAGAGTGAAAAAACTTTTCTCCGGTTCATTTTCCACCCCAGTTTAAATTGGGTTTTATTGAAACCTTTATCCACAATCATTTCATTTCAGCCATAATGGTTTTGTGTGCAGAGCATTTTGTGTAACAGCCACAATGTTATTCAGCTTCGCAAACAACCTTTTTGTTTTTCTTCTTCAGTAGAAATATCTAATAACTCTTAAAATAAGATAATATTATTTGCGTGCAAGATAATAAATGAATGTCTTATTTTCAGACAATATTTCTTTTTTAATAAAGTATTTTTTAAATGTTCCAATCCCACTGGCAAACTGTTTTATATATATGTATATTAGGGGTGTAATGATACGCGTATTTGTATTGAAATGTTCGGTACGAGACTTACATACTGCATACGTAACGAACGATTCAGGAAAAAAATAACAAAAAGAGAATAAATGGTGTAAAATATAATGTTTTCAATGCTATGCTTAACAAGGCAGCGCAAACGACAGGACAGGCAACCCGCTGTCTGCTCCTCCCACCCCCGAACAGACGGAAACTAGAAACACACACATTACAAACGATCCCTGCGGCATTCAGGTAACGTTAGGCATTTCCCTTTGCCATTTCAACCCAGCATCCAGCTGTTTAACCAGAGCTGCATCTTTCTGCTTTAACACACTAAAATTAGCGTTAATGATCTTTTAGCATTAAATGTAACTTACTCTCTTGAGGGTACGTTCACATGAAGCGTCTAAAAATGTGAGGCGCGTTGCTTCCTCCACCAATTTTAAAGCGTTTGGGAGTTCGCGCTTCTGTAGCGTCTGCTGTTACTAGGCAGCCATGAAGCCGCTGTCAGTTACAGAATCATTTCTGCTTTGGATTTTAAACTGTTTAATCTGCTCTGTTGAAAATAGATTTTTGCGAACCGTTACACCCCTAATATATATATATACAGTAGTCAACATTCAAAGTGGATCAAAACCTTTCATCAAAGTTGTCCTAAAATCAAAAATGATTCCTATCCTTGTCTTAGGACAACTTTGATAAAAGTTTTTGATCCACTTTGAATGTTGACAACTGTATATACATTTTTTTAAAGTTTTGATTCAAACTCCCTTTTTTCTGTCAAATATATAAATATATATATATAGATTTATATCAGGGCCGGGACTTTAATGCGTTAATTTAGATTAATTAATTACACAAAAAAAAAAAAAAATGTTAACACATTTTAATC
>JAUMHR010000069.1:13912411-13933795 GCA_032361145.1 Enteromius fasciolatus
TAAAATCACATTGGCTCCACCCACTGACCTAGTTTTATGTGTATATAACCCGGAAGTGTTTGTGTGTTGCCACGGTCTTTCCGTCTTGTTTTCTCCACCTGTGTTTCCTGTGTATCTTTGGATTTATTGTTACCGAACCACGACTGAAATCCGATTGCTCTGCCTCCTCCTTTGATGTTTGCCGGTATTGGCCCTGATCGCCTGTCTGCTTCTACTCTGTGTGTCTTAAATAAACAGTCTGCACATGAACCCGAACGTCTCCTCGCTTCCTGCTCATGACACTTAGATGGCCTTTTATTTTACGGTTGGTATTACATATACACAGTGCTGAGTAGATTACTTTTAAATTGTAGTCCACTGCTGGTACCAAATTACATTACAAAAAAAATTTAGTTATTAATGTAATCTGATACATTTTTCATATTATGTAATATTATAAAATGTAATTTTTGATTACTTTTGGATATCGCCGTGATCTAAAAATTTAAATTTAGTACCTTATTACTATAAAAACACAAAGAGAAAGAAACAGTGAGCACGGAAATATTCAAATCAAGTGCAATGTGGCTATGCAGCAGAAATTGCATAGCAATTGATTATCGACACAAGTAAACAATTATACAACACCACAAAAAATGTAGCCCTGACCCTTTAAAATGCAGTTAATAAAATGCATAATTATGTCATCAACTTCACTTCTACATTAGTTTAAGGGATTTAGTTTAGTTTGTACCTTGCAATTGCTCAATGAGAGTCCAGGCCATACGAGAACCTTGAGCATCAAACACGACATGACCCTGCAAGACACAAATGCATAAACATATAAAGATGTTACATCAATCCAAAATCATTTTACGAAATCCATTTGTGACTCATCATAAAAACAGCAGAATAAAAGGCAAAAAATCAGCAGAAAATAAGGCTGAATCATCCTACAATGAGTCTGAACTTAGATTCGTTGTTATCATAAAATGTGATCATCTGAGACTGATGAGTGTCCCTATGAGTTTAAGATTTAAAAGGCTCTCTGACAAGTCTGGGAAACCGCCGTATGGAGTGTTTTATCTCATCGTTATCTGACAGCTATTTCAGGAAACCTATACATCGACTCACAGACACTCCTTCAAACGAGCTGGTGTTGAGGGCTCGGTAAATCTCAGAAGTGATTTCCTTGTTGTTGTAGTTGAAGTCCTCCAATGCCCAGCCTTTGACCCTCAGAGGGGTCACAGTTTTATTGAGGGCTAGTGCCAGGGCCCACACAGCATCATACGCCAACGGGGCTTCCTGAAATCCACCCGTTTCTTCCGGATTCTTCCCCCCGAGGCGTGACATCAGCTGGGCTATGAACTCTTGAGAGGTCTGTGGAGGATTTTTACAGATGGATTTAACAATGTGAAAGTCTTTGAATAAGTTGAATAATGAATTAGTCACTCACCAGGTTGGAGGCACCGCGGACGGTCTCCGGGTTTAGCATGACGATTTCAGTGGTGACGTGTCCTTCCACGGCTTCCGTCATGTTCTCCACCGTGCAATTGATGGCTGGATCTTTGATCTTAAACCAGTTGTCTGCGTACCAACCGATGAGGAACCATACGTACTTCTTACCATAGAGTTTCTCTTTGAAGACCTGCCAAAGATGACACCATGTTTTGAAGGTTTGTGCTTAAGCAATAATCTTATTCAATATTTTAATCTCAGTTAAGCCAAAGTGAGTTAACTCAAGCTAAGTAGAAACATCAAACTGTAGTGTTTTGAACTAATATAAATTAATTGACAGATCGGATGTTGTCACTTGCCTCGCAAAACACCTTCCTGGCTTCAGTCTCGTAAAAGAGGCCGACTATGATTCTAGCATCTTGACGCTGGCGACATAGAGAAAAGAAAACAGAACATCACTCAATGTGTCACTAGCCTGACATACATCCACACACATTATGCAAATTTGGGATCTTGCATAAAAAGACTAAATGGAAACAGCATAAAAAATATTTGAGAATCAATAAAAAATTTTAGTTTTTTATCCTTATCCCTGGAAGGGATCATTTCGTTCTCTTGAACAAAAAGGCAGCAAGGCTTTATGCACATGTTGCTTGCGTGATATTGAGATTTTAAGCTTAAATTCATTAAAGAATGATTATTAATAATGACTTTACCACAGTTAATTAACTAGTAAACTAGAACATACTAACATGCATAACTAACTACAAAACTTATTTAGAAGTTCCAAATAAAATAAATGTAATTAATTTATTAATCATTATATTATATTATATTTAGTGCTGTCAAATGGGTTAATCATAAATGATAACATCAAAATAGAAATAATTATTTTACATTTCTTATATAAATAATATGTATACTTATGTATATATAAATACACAAACATACAGGATATATTCTGAATATATTTGCATGTATTTACATCTATGTATTTATATTTGTATAATTTATATTATAGATAAAACATTTAATATAGATATATAACATATTTCTTAAATATATACAAGCATGTGTGTGTATTTATATATACATAATAAATATACACAGTACACACACATAATATGTAAACAAAATCTTTTATTTTGGATGTAATTAATCTCAATTAATAATTAGACAGCACTAATGATATACTATATAATATGATATGATATATGATATGATATTATATTATGATTTGATCAGCTGCAAAGTATGTATTATATATTTCTATACAAAAGCAATAAGCCACTTGAGTATGTAGGTTACGGTGATTTTACCATGTGTAAGAACATTTCTTGTGACTTACTGCTTTAATTTACTATTAATTTTGCAACACAATTTATTAAAGGTGAATGTAATTTCTGAAAAATCAGCATTACCAAGCAGAATCCCCAAAATGAGTATTTTCAAAAAGGTTTAAAAACATTTTCAAGAGAAAAAAGTTAGTTCCTCTCTGCATATTAATGTGATAGGAGAAAATATTGTAGCAGTGAAATTACACACACGACCTTTAAAAGCATTAAAGATTTTATTTTTGGCTGAATTATATAAGGCTAGGCATATGCCAAGCATTTAAAAAGACGGTCTCACGAGATCTTCATGCAATATAATTTTACAATAAAAATGCTGTCTATCTATTCAATAATAACTGTCAGCAGCGACCGAGACAGTATCCGAAGCGTCACTTGATCTGACAGAGGGGACCGATCCT
The DNA here is from genome assembly GCA_032361145.1 of Enteromius fasciolatus. Taxonomy (NCBI): domain Eukaryota; kingdom Metazoa; phylum Chordata; class Actinopteri; order Cypriniformes; family Cyprinidae; genus Enteromius; species Enteromius fasciolatus. The sequence goes on from JAUMHR010000069.1 coordinate 13,915,602, forward strand.
TCAGAGTGTTGATTTATTTCACATAAGATTTTCATGCGTTCTGCCTGCTAGCTACCCGACACGGGCTGAGGAGAGGAAGTGAGCGGCTGGTGAATTTTTCATCAAAGCACCTTCAGGTTTTTGACAGCCACTGCGGGATCCGTGAGGAAGCTCTGTCTAACGCTTATCTCGATGCCGGCCTCCTTCACACGCTCCTCCAGATCATCCAAAGTCTGGAGAGAGAGAAAGAGAGAGCGGTGAGACAGCAGGAGTGACAGGACAGGAGTGATGTTTGTGGAGAGCGGAGGACAGACAGGAGGAAGAGCGTGCATGAAAAGATCAAGAAGCGGTTGAAAGAGAAGAACAAAAGGAGGCCACGAGATGAATGGTCAAAGCGCAGACCAAAGTAAAAAAATATATAAATAATGACAAAGTAAAGGAGAAAACAGTCCAGAAAGAAAGGTGAATGGAAAAAAACTATTCTGTTCCAAAAGGTGATATAAGTGCACTTCAGAAACAAAATAAAAATATTTATGCTTTTTATGATACATAAATAATAATTTAAAAAGAACCTAACATATAATAGTATCACAAATTACCATTAAAAAGAATAACTATAATATAAAGATAGGGTTAATTATTATCATAACCAAAACGAAAACTAAAACATTTTCTTTGTATTAAGTAAAATCAACTTATTTTATTTCAGTTAATTTCCAAAGTTTTGTTTAGTTTATATTAAAATTGCTAAAAATAAATGAGCTACAGTTAAATTTAAAAAGAAAACGACAAAGACATATTTAAATATTAATAATAATACCAAAACCACACGACAAAACACTCAAATTGAACTAAAATTAATTTAATATATTAACAATAACTATAATATGAGTATCACTATTATAAACACCGATGTATATAATATAATACACACAACACATGTATTAAATATCAAATTAAATGTAACACTTTACAATAAGGAGTCATTTGTTAACATTGTATTAACTAACCTTAATAAACTATGAACAGTGCATTTATTACAGTATTTATATATGTTTGTTAATGTTAGTTAATGAAATTACAGTTGTTATATGTATAAATCAAAATATTACATATCCATTGAATAGATACACTCATGACTCTTTCAATATAGAACTCTAAATAAAAAATAAAAGTAGTTATCTATAATGTAAAGATAGCATGACTGTATATCACTACATTTCATTATATTCACTAAGGGTTGCTATATATGATGCCTATGTAGAGTTAGCCTCCATGTAGGCAATGTGGCAGTGTATTTTTGAAAAGGTGCCAACGAGACACCCGACATCAATGAATGGCGGAATGTGGAGAAGGAAAGAGGATGTGAACAGGAGAGAAGGACTGGGATGAAAGTAAATGAGAAAAGGAGATGAGCAGGTGAAGAGATGGAGGGGGGGATCATTAGCCTAGTGGAATTACACTAGCTCAATATTGAATCGATGCATGAGAGATTTATGACTTGGTCAATATTCCTAGCAGCCATCATGAAGAAAAATGACTTTAAGAGTCCTTCATCACTTAAGGAGAGAATAATCAACGACAGTCTTTGCCATTCACTCTGAAGCATTAACCTTAGAGTAAAGGGGCAGCTAAGCTCGCTAACAGTTTAAAGACACGCAGGAAACCACTTTTCTGGAAAATTACTTCCTTTAAAGGGCTCATACTATTTTTTTCACATTTAATCTCCCTCTGAGGTCCACTTACTACATTTTTTTTGCACAAACAACGTCATAATTTAGTTTTTATGATCATTTTCCATTTCCATCCTCTTAGTTAGTCACCTTTCAATTTTTATGCCTTTTTTTGTTGCTGTGCATTTAAGATTTCTATGCATGTGAAATGCATTTCAGTACTGTGTTAAAGCTGCTTTGTAAAGCATGTACTACAGTGTATCTGCTGCAAAAACTGTGAAGATCTTTTTTTAATGATAGTATACACAGAGCTGTAGGAGCTCCACACAGACAAAAAGAGCACATGGTTAGATGGATTTTACTACATTTTCCCCTCATTTTTACTCGATGATGTGGTCAATTAATATTTTGGTGTTTAAATAACACTGGCCCATCTAGTCTACTTCCTGCTTCTGAGCATATCAAGTCACTAAACACACGTTCTATGTAAATTTATGTGGATTTTTAACGTTTCTGTTTAAAAGAATAGTTCACCCAAAAATGAAAATTCATCAGCGAGCGTCAAAGACTGACAAGAAAGAGAAGGGACTGTTTAATAAAGTTGGCACTCAAAAAGTATTCTAATAACTTCATAAAATCACAGTTGAAGCACTGATATCACATGGACTATTTGAACAATGCCCATACTACGTTTCTGGGCCTTTAGTTGTGTTGCTGTCTATGGGAGTGTCGGAATGCTCTCTGACTTGATAAAAAATTGATAGGTTATAAGGCTCCTATTTTGGTTTTGGGAGACTCAAGCAACAGGTTGACATGCATGCATGGTCCAAAACCACTGTTTTTCTTATAATATGTGTTTATTTTGTCCAAACCTTCATTTTTCCAAACCCCTCCAGTGATTGGTCAATTTAATTTAGAGCATTAGAGAGTTTTGCGTTCTCAAAACTCTGGCCATTTGATAATACCCAGAATATCAAAATCTACTGCGGGTCGCAGATCCTTTTCCTATTCAGCACCCAAACTCTGGAACAATTTACCTAATACTGTTCGGGAGGCGGGCACACTCTCTCAGTTTAAATCTAGATTAAAGACACATCTCTTTACTCTGTTTTACAGCTTCAGGATGAAACGCTTGGGATACGTTTCAATGATTCAGAGTGAACCATTTCTTTGGAGAGGCAATAACTTTATACGTGATTTACTCTCAGATTGCATGATGTTTTGTGTTACACAAAAAAATGTGTTACACACAGCATGAAAGCTTGTTTTCAAAAGTCCATAATAGGGGCACTTTAAATTGTGTCCTTAAGATAAATAAGGATCTTATAGGTTTGGAACAACATAAGCGTAATTAATGTAAGTAATTAATGACAACATTTTAGGTAAACTATCTATGTAAAGTTTCTAAGTAAAGTGGCAAAATGCAATTCAGGCAGTGGGCTGTATTTGTGGTTTTACTAAGAGGACAGTATCAACCAAACTCTTATTTGACATCAGAAATCTACTGAACCTCGTAGCAACTGGAAAAGCACAGCATGAATATACAGAGTGCCATAGATAAGAGAAAATGGTTTGGATGTTAGACTGACTGAGGTGAAGACTTCGGTGGTCTGCTGGATGGTGGCGATCTTTGTCCATCCCCACTTCTGGAAGAGCCGCACACGTGTGGGATTATGCAGAGTTGCTGACGGGTGCGTACGGAAGAAAGTGGGAAAGCGCTGGCGGTTGGATAAAGCTGGAGAACTGGAGCCGTATGAAAACTACAGAGAGAGAGGGAGACGGCAGTTAAAAAGGTGGAAGTATAGAGAGAGCACACTAAAAAGATTTACTCAGCTATATGGTTGACCTTATTTGATACCCCTGAAAAGAGCGAAACACAAAGCAAAGGCAGAGCAAAAAGATGAGTCAGATTTCTGCACACACTGGAAGAAGGGTAAATGTCAACCTAGTGAAGCTAGAAACCTGAATAAATAAGCCAATCTGTTTCTGCATCCAATGTTGACGTGTCAATACTTAGAAAGGCACAGCGAATGATAACTGCTTTCTGCTTCAGAAATAAACCTTTGTATTTCAAGCAATCAACCAGGTCGTATTTAATTGTATCAAATGTATACTTCAAAGGTATTTTGGTAGCACTTTATTTTAAGGTATCCTGGTTACAAGTACTTACTATTAAAATAACAATACATTATTGATAATTACATGCAAGTAACCATAATCCTAATCCTAAACATAGTAAGCACACTTAGTTAATTAATTATAGTCAGTACTTAAATGATAATTACACTTTAACAAGGACACTAAAATAAAGTGTAACCTATTTTTAAAGTAACTGTACTTATAATGTAATACTTTGCATATCACACCTTAGTTTACTTTTACTGTAAAACATGTTTATATTATATTTTATATATATTATATTTTAATGCATTAATTAAGTACACTTCTTTGATATGCTGACAAGGTATTAAAGCAGTATTTTAATTATAATCCTAATTTTAACTGTTAAAGTATTTAAATTAATATACTTTAACACATTTCAAAGGTCATTTTACCATACTATTATATGTTTTCATTTAACTCCAATTAAAACTTTACATTTAGTTTGCACTTAAAGGAACAGTTTACCCAAAAATGAAAATTCATCATTTACTCACCCAGTTCCAAACCTGTATGAATTTCTTTTTTCTGCCGAACGCAAAGGAAGACGTTTTGTAAGATATTCTGTTTTGGGTCACCATTGACTTCCATAATATTTTTCTTTTTCTATTACGAAAGTCAATGGTGAGCCTGGTTACAAACATTCTTCAAAATATCTTAATTTGTGTGACAGAATTAAAATGTTTGGGTGAACTAGTATATTCTTTTAAAGTATATTATGACCATAATAAGAACTCTTTTTGAAGTATGCTAAAGTGTCATTCTTTTTCACAAACAATTATTGTTCATGAGCATCTCTGTCATAATCTAGTACAAGTCCATCTGTCAAAGATGTAGCTGAAGTCGTACAGGTTTCCTCTGAGAGTTGATTTGTTAAGAGTAAACCCAAAACTCACTTTTTCCAACTTTTTCTAAATCACATGCAAGTTTTTCAAACAAGCAAACTCACACGAAAAGAACAAAGTCAGTGTTGAGAACATTCCATTCAAAATTCCTGCAAGTCTCAGTGGATACCCAGAAGATAAATAACTGGAAAACCTAATTATTTTGTCAAATTGCTAAGGGTATCTTGTGTATTTTATTCTTTTATTTCCACTTTCACATTTTCTCATTCAGTTCTTTGAAAGCTTCTTTTGACAGTTTTAATTTGTCAGCTTCTTCAAAAGTGCAAACAAACTACTGAAAGTTAATAAGATCACAAGTCCAAATTCCTTTTGTTCCTTGACCCAAAAACAACACAGAACTGCTTGTTTTATGTAGTACTGTTTCATCGAAATCTCTCATCTAGCTCAGTTTAAGCTGTCAAACAACTATTCTGTCATTTTAGCATTTTGTTTATCAGGAATGTGCGGAAGGCTGTTTCAGTCACATAATGTAAAAAAAATATGTATAATTTTAACTTTTCATCTCAAAACTTAATAATTCTGACCTTTGTTTAGTGCAATTACATCTCACCATTCTGAATTGTTTTTTTTCCATTTATGATTGTACGTCACAATACAGTTTTGTTTTATGATTTAACTTTACATCTAGCAATTTTGACATTTTTCTCTACATCTTTCTATTTTGATTATAAGCAGTATTTGAAGTAATTGCAATTTTTTTTAAGCAATTCAGACTTTTTTTTTAATTTCTTGCAGTTTTATGTGAATTCTGCAGTTTAAACCTCAAAATTTTCAATTCAGATGTTTTTTTATTTTGTTTATTTCCACAACTTTATAAAAAATTAAAAAGGTAATGCAACTTTTATCTCACACTCCAGACTTTTTTCTCATAATTCAGACTTTCCTTCTTAACTTAAGTATACATAACAAGTCATTTATCTGAAAATGATGAGTTTATATCTTTCAATTCAAAGTTTATATTTAGAAATTCTGCCCCTTTTCTCAGAATTGTGCCTTCATGTTTCTCAATTCTGAGTATATATTTTATAATTCTTAGAAAAAATATAAATTGTGAGATAAAAAGTTGTTTTTATTCTACAGCAGGAATGGCAATGTACCAAGTTCCCAATCCAAAACTCTCTAACTTTCTACAGTCAAATCCAGGTGAAGGGAGAAACCAATGATCAACAATACAGATATTAAAAGTTCAGAGAGCAAACACACCACTATAAGGTTCCACATGCGTGCCGCCTCGGCCACAAGCGTAGACACAGAGCTGCAACCTGGCATCAGGACGATCTTTATAGGCTCGGTGTACAGCAGGTCATACAGCAGTTTAGTGGCCTCTCCTGGATCACACTGAAGGAAACAGAAGAAGAACAACTAGACAGTCATTATTAGCCTACTACCTTTAAAAAAGTTAACTGAAGCTCACAGGATGTAAAAGCTTCACTTGAGCATGTCACAATCAATAAAGGATCAATGAAATCAGCACAGAAACGCGGCCCAGAAAAAACTGCAGTGATGCTGTAACCAAAGACCTCTAGTGCTGCAGTTCACTGTGACAAATACAACAGGAAGTGATTCACAAATGAGGGGGTGACTGCTCGTTCGCCGCAGATGCAGTCACACTCAAATGCTGCCCTTGATAACAAACAGCAGAAACACTTAATTAGGAGAGACACGCATGCTTTTATTTTTGGTAAAGTTAGAACTAAATGACACAGTGCTGGTTTTAAAATCGATGACAGTCAGAAAGCAGCCACTTTGCATCTGTCTTCCCAGTAGTTATTAGGAATAGCTAATAATAATCATTTTTGTCAGATATCACTTTTAGTACCAATTTAGTACATTTCTTTTTGTTTCCATGCTCGGTGTTTTCATTCAGCAAACAGCCTCGGAGAAGCAGCCATCGAGAGGAACTGAAGACGCTTGACGTGACGGAGGCATCTGTGTTCTTTAAGTCCCCGGGGCTGAAGGTTATACAGGTCTCTAGACCAGAATACTAAACGCCAACTTTGAAAAAGGTGCTTCTCTCACTGTTGTTGGACAGTTTTGTGTTTGTTGGGTCTGAAATAACACAGTCTTTGAATTTGAATAGATTTGACTACACTTTCTAAGGAAGTTAAACTACTGTATATACTCATGTGAAAATAAATGCACTTGACTGTACTGAATGAGCACTTGTAGTGAACGTCAACTCTTAAAAGTGTATTTAACAGCTGTACTTTTTACTGTACATTTTTTCAATAGCTACTGTCAGGTTACCAACATTTTTCAATATATCTTAGGTGTCCAACAGAAGAAAAAAAACACATGCAAGTTTGAAACAAGTGGACGGTGAACTAGTACATTTTAAATCAATAAGTTGAAATAAGCTTTATTGTACTTTAAATAATTACAATGATTAATTATGAAATAATAACCACTTTTTATGATTAAGGGTCGGTTTTTAAGAGTTCATTTTTTGGAACAATAATATTTGGCCCGAGATGTAGCTATCCAAAATTGAAAATCTGGAATCTGTCAAAAAGATAAATGAAATAAAATACAAAAAATAAATAAATAAATATTGAGAAACTCGCCTTTTAAGTTGTCGAAATTAAGTTCTTATTTATAAGCATTACTAAACAAATATTGATATATTTACAGTAGGAAACTTACAAAAATATATCTTTATGGAACATGTAAAGAAATTACTTATAAAATAAACTTAAGTCCTACTTAAGTGGTTCAAAAAAGTTTTGTTAATAGCATCTAATATAAATCTAAAGCATAATACATTTTTATTTAGTAGTAATTTCTATGGCATTTCAAATCAGGCATTGTTTTTGACATACTTTGCTATTCTAGTTAAAAATTCTATTTCATTTTAATTCTACATAGATTTAAATTTGAATTGCAATTCTGTATTGTGCTTCATTTTTTCAGTTTATCAGTAAATAATTACCAATACTAAAACTTAGAGTCATAGAAGTGTAAAAATAAAGACACTGTCACATACAGCACAAGCTGCTATAGCTGGATCTGTCGCTTCGACTTTGTTTACTATACAGATTCAAATGCTAAATGTCTCATCCCAACGAAGCAAAACATGTCTTCCTGTGACTCAGACCATGAATGAGTCTTTATCTGCTGTTCTGCCTCACATTAACTTGCAAGTGTTGGTTTGTTATTTCTAAGCTGTGATTCTGCATCCCTGAACCCAGATGAGAATGAATAAAGCATGCATTTGGATATGGAAATCCTTCTCGTTACAATCTGGATATAACAGATGCCAATTAAAACAGGGAAAGCACAAGTGTCTCATCAGGGCATCAGTGTCTCTCTCTCTCTCTCTCTCTCTCTCTCTCTCTCTACCTCAGTCTCGCTCTATCACGGTTAATAATTGATCAAAGTTTTCAGGCTGAGCTTTGATATAACCATGGCAACCGTCTGGAGAGGGAGAGTGTATCTGTGCAAGGGGGTTCCTGTAAATATCTGCTCTAAAACACACACACACACACGACGGACCAAAACTTCTGACACCAGAGTCTAAGAACTTGTTTTGGAGATTTCCATTTATGACCAGTATCGTATCATAGCACAATTAGATGTGCTTTTATTTATTTTTATTATGAAATGTGCAATTTTGTATCATTCTAAAATAGAAGTGAGCTAATGCATTATTTAGTATTATTTAGTTTACCATAAATGCTTGTCAGTACATTTCACAGTACATTTTAAGGATATATTAAATACGACAGAATTTAGAAATTGCATAAAACATTGTACTATAAGTCCTATAAGTTGCTAACTGTATTTAATATAGCTTTTATTAAAAAAAAATTGTTATAAATAATTTTTACATTTTATTTTACTATATTTAAAATTATTTGAAATTTAACACTTAAATATTATTTTTTTGTTTTGTTTTTTTTACAAACTAGTTTTAAAAAACACAGCTATATGAATTTATTAGATTTCCAATTGTTTAATTCTACTTTATTAGATTCACAATTCCGCATCCTGGTTTTTTTTTCTCAGTTCAAATTTAATCCGGCCTGATCCCAGTCTTTCTTTCTTGCTAACAATTTATTCATTACATATCCGTCTAATAAAATAAAACTTATAAGTCTTAGTGACAACAGTAATTATTCTTATTAATTTTGTTTTGTAATTCCATGCTGTTTGCATGTAAATTAATGATGACTCAAATCTGCTAATTTAATAGAGCTTACGTACATATTACTAGTCTAAGTGATCAAACTAACAATTTTTGCCTGGAAGATGATGAAATGTGGGGGGGGGAATAAATCCCTATAGGCTTACACTAAAGAACGAACCCACGGCATATTTAGAAAATCATACAAATGTAACATAGCAAGCTCTGCACGGACAAGCATTATCTGCATAAAAAATACGATCTATCTTTAAAAAAATCGCTTTATCATAAAACCAGCTATGTCCAAAGTGAAATTTAAATATGACACATAAAACGGATGGAAAAAAATGAAAATAATAAATGGATTAGAAAAAGCATTGATCTGTGTTCTGCTGCCAGAGCGTGGCATGGGTTATAATAACTCTCATTTATGAAATAATTATTTATCAAATGTCAAATGAAATTGGAATTTTGAGGTGGCTTTTAATGTTTCTATGCAAACATCGCTCAGCGTGATAATTGGCTATTTGAGAGAGATTAAAAGAATGCCCCAAACATGCCTGAGATTCTTTGAACAATAATTAAATGCAAAACCCACATCAAATTTGATTTTCTCCCTTTGTAATTACATTTCTGACACCCAAAAGCAATTTTGATTAGAATCTCATCCAGGTATGAAGTGCTCCCAATCAAGAAAAAATGCTCAAAATATCTGTCGGCTTAAATGTCAACGAGTCTGAGCACTTCACACCTGCTCTTCCATCTCCACGGCATACTAACACATGACATTTATACAATGTCACACTCGGCTCTTCTGATATTGCATTCTTCTACTCGTGCACCTGCAGCATGCCTTAGATTTTTATTAAGATTAATTCTAAATTAAAAGAGACTTGTGTCATGGGGTGAATTGGCTGATATTTCTAGAAAGCAGTTAATAAAAACTGGAATCGTACATAGCATTTTCATTAAAACATGAATTAAGGTTAATTATATAAAGATTATTGCAGTACTGTTAATATTACTGGCTTTTGTATGATAAATCGCTTGTGATTTTTCTCATTTAAAAGTCTGTTAAATTATTAAATGTACCCTGATAATCAAAATTAAGTACGAGTAAAGGAAAAACACAATTAAAACCTTTTGGCCTAATTTATTTTTATGGTATTTTAACATTTATTTATTAATACAGAATACAGTTTTAATTAGTGCTATCAAACAAATTAATCATGATTAAGCGCATAAAAGTTTTTGTTTTCGTAAAATATGCATGTACTGTGTATATAAATACACACACATGTATGTATATATTTAAGAAAAATGTTACGTTTATACATTAAATATATAAATTCATATATAATATATATGAACACAAACATATACATGTAAATATATGTAATACATTCTGTGTGTCTTTATATATACACAGTACACATATTTTGTAAACAAAAGTATTTATTTTGGATGCGATTAATAGCAATAAATTGTTTGGCAACACTAGTTTTAATACAATAATGTGATTATACACACATATTTGACCCCAAAATATTTTACAAAGCCCCATTATATGTCATTTCTGTTCTTTCCAACATAAATTGTGTAAACCAATCAATATCATTCAACACTGTCGTGGAGATGAAGAAATATATAGTAAGGAATTGATCTAATTATGACATGAAATGCACAAAAATGTCTTGCATAAATAAAATTGCATAAGTGCTAATTTAATGGCTAGGGAAAATTTGTAATGGTTAATCGAATTCAATGCAAAATGCATGACAAAAAGCATGCATTTACCCACTTTTCATACAATATAAGTGTAATTTAAATAGTATTTTGAATAAATTAAAAAAAAATTTGAATCCATATTTAAAGAAAGAGTTCTGGACTTACAATATTTACTAGGAATATTTGATAGTTACAAAGGCCCTTTAGATGTTTTCTCTATTTTTTTTATTTGGCATCAGAAAAAAAGTATATCTCATACATCCAATTTAACCTAAATATTAAGATTTTAAATGCTTTTCAATGTGGGTCAAATTCAACTCAAGGACCACAGTTTCTCAAGCCAAAACTGGGTCTACAGTGATTATCTTGATACAGGACAAACTGTTACCATTCATCTCAGTCACGAGGGGTCAGAAAGGTGCTGCAGATACACAAGAGTCTGCAGAAGGACTTCCTTATCCGTACAAGATCTACAGGGATGCAAGTTTGTTTGAACTGTGGTTTTACTGGTGGCTGTTGCCATGCCAACCCTCCTCTCCCTGATTCTTCCTCTATATTGAGTGCGATTGCAATGCAGAGTGCGGTTCACCAATCACAACCATGATACAACACATCTATGTCCACTTAGTGCACTCTTTAACTGTTTCCTCACCTACAGGAGGTCAGACCCGTCACGCCACAACTAAAGCCAACTTCTGAAAGTGCTACATATTTATTGGCGGTCTCACATTTTTGCACATATTTACGATCATACATTTTTTATCTCAAACCAGCCTTCGCATATTTGAGGATGTGAATGATTTAATGGTTTAACAGCATTGTTATTTTCAGCTGCTGACAGAACTGAAACTCAGGACACCCAACTATACAAAAGGCACAAAAAAATCTCTCTCCACTTATGCATACTGCACAAAAAAATACTATTTAAAAATAAATAGAGTGAGGAATAGACTTTGGAGGTGATCTTGGAAAACTCTGCAACGCTAAAGGCAAACATAAGCGTTTATGGTGCATGAGTATTTTTAGGAAGCCAAATTACTTTATGCAGCTGAAGCCTTACAGGCTGTTGATAACAGCCAAGTGCAGTGACTTGTGAAATATTAATGTACCAACAACTGCAATGTCAACTTGACACCAAGTCCTGAATCTCAAGATACAATCACTGCCACGCCATTAATGAAGCACCTGCAAAACGCTGATAATTTCGACTTAATTTAACATCTGCTTATCTTTGTTTCAGTGCTTGAATGTGAGATGCTTAAAGAAATTACAGTATGCTTAATTAACAGCTTAAACAGTAACAGTAAATTAAGGAAAAGAGGGCAATGACATTTCTTCTTTTTCCTGAAAAGTGTAACATATTTATTTCAGCAATTAATATTGCTTATTAATGCAATTAAACTGGTCATGGTGAAAGTGGAGATTAAACGGATCTAGAATAAAGACTTTATTTGCAGGAAGTATGAAATATAATAGAGGTATTCAGTAACTTACTTTACTATTGTATAATTAGGTTTGCATGTGTGCTATGATTTCCGAGAGAAGTATACATGGTGGTAAACTCAATTTCATCGTCATGCAAAATAAAAAAATTATAAAAAGAAAGAAAGAAACACTACAAATGCAAGCGCTGAGCTGAGTTATTAGTTAATTGAAAATAAAACTATAAACTATCTTTGAAATCTTTAAATAAATCTTAACTGAAATAAAATAAAAGCATAAAAACTAGTTGCCAAGTCAACATCTCACTTTAAATTAGTTTATCTTGAAGTACAAAATTAACTAAAACTAAAACTCAACTAAAAAATTAATAAATAGAGTAATAAATGCAGACAGAAGAAATGACATAAACACAACAAAATAGCAAAAATGTTTTACTAAATGTAAAAAATAAAAACTGGTTCAAAATATAAACTATAATAAAATATTGATAATACTACAATATTGAAGGGACAACGTTTGTTTTTGATTTTGAAACTTAACTGATGCAGATGAAGTATTATATTAGCTGCAATCTTGAACGTAATTATAAGATTAAATCCTGAGCAAAAAACATACACACACACATATATATATATATACACAAATAATATTTATATTACATTACTGTAATATGGACACTGTAAATGTAAAATGTTAAGTGCTCACCATACTGTCGTAATGAATGAGCTCCAGCTCGTAGTCCGGCAGAATATCGGTCCGGTTGTTTACGAGATCTAAAGCCATCTGGGCAGCGGGAAGACACGCTTGGCCACCGGGCCATCCTCCACTCATGGGAAACAGTGCTCCGATGTACAGTTTCTTCTTGCCTGCAATCGCACACGGCCAGGAGAGAAAGATAAGAAGTGCGTAAAGAAGAGCCACGCTTCTCCAAACCCTTCCCAAGGTTCTGATCCTCTCCGCTGATGCCATTAATAACCGATTCGACATTTATACGTTTTGAACTTAAACTGTACGGCTGTGTCCAATGCTGAAAGTGTCCGCACGTGCGACGAGGGCAGAACCGCGCACGGAACGCGTAAGAACGCAGTGCTGAACACTTTAAGCGCGATATGAAATTGCAGGCGGTTTAACCACAGTCTGGATGCTCGTTGGGATTTATGTTTACAGCAGTTATAATTTAATATCTGATGTCAGTCAGCCATGGCTATGAGCTTTTAGCGTCGTAACAAACAGTTAAGACTTTTCATCTTGCGCGCTTTCTTGGAACTTCTTGAGTCTTGAGAGCGTCTAGAGGAGCTCAGAATCTTCAGACCACGTCTAATCTTAAGAATCGTTTACAAATTGCACACCTTTCAGAATCTTTTAGAACCTTTTGAAACGTAATCTTCAGAATCTTTTAATTGTTAGGAATCTTTTAGACTCTTTTGAATCTTCTGAAGTACTTTTTAGAATCTTCCATCCTTACAATCTTAGAAATACGCAAAATCTTTAACGATCATCGCAATATTCTGAACATTTTAAAAATCTTTAGTCTTTAGAATGTTTTCGAATCTTCTGTATATTTAGAGTCTTTTGACTTCTTTGGAATCTTCTCAGCAGTTTGGACTCCCGACACTAAATCACTAATGTCCTGTGATAGAATGCACTTCAACACAAACCAGCTGTCCAAACATGCAAAAGCACAAATCTACAGAAATAACGCTTTGAATGTTGGGTAAAAACAAATGCGCCATCGGGCAGTTATTGTCTCTTTCCCTCTCGCAGTCACAGGCGGTGTGTTTGTAGTGCAGCTATGTTCATGGTTCACGACAGGAGAGAAAAACAGGTGGTGTTGCGCGACATTGTCGGTCAGAACGCGCTCCGCTGATCCTCTGGCGTTGCTTTATTTACCGCGCCGCTCACGAAACGTGATTAAGTTTTAAGCTGTCGAGCATATTATTCCGGCATCTGATCAGAATATTGGAAAATAACAATTGTTCTGTGGCATAATCCTTTAATCCACCGGTAGGAGAGGGGGAGAGATTGACCACCAAACGCAGTACACAGAGATCCGTACTCAAAGCAGACAGCAGAGAACTGATCCACTGACAGACGAACAGTACTGTTGTATAGCAGCGGGATGGAGGCGGGGTTAAAGTAAACGCTCTCTTTTGAATCAGAATCACTTTCAGAAGTCATGCAGTTGATTAAATCTATCTATCTATCTATCTATCTATCTGTCTGTCTGTCTGTCTGTCTGTCTGTCTGTCTGTCTGTCTGTCTTACTTTCTTTTCATTTGTTTGTCCTTCCATCCATCCACCAATAGCTGAGTTCTTTCATCCAATAAAAATAACCTTTAGATTTGTATTGAAAAACATACACTGCTCAAAAAATAAAAGGAACACTAAAATAACACATCCTAGATCTGAATTAATAAAATATTCTTATTAAATACTTTGTTCTTTACATAGTTGAATGTGCTGACGACAAAATCACACAAAAATAATCAATGGAAATGAGATTTATTAACCCATGGAGGTCTAGATTTGGAGTCACATTCAAAATTGAAGTAGAAAAACACTCTACAGGCTGATCCAACTTTGATGTAATGTCTTTAAAACAAGTCAAAATGAGGCTCAGTAGTGTGTGTGGCCTCCACGTGTCTGTATGACATCCCTACAACGCCTGGGCGTGCTCCTGATGAGGTGCTGGATAGTCTCAACCTCAGACGTCACGCCTACGGAACATTTACACTTAACTGGAAACCCTTAAGAATGTCGAAGTCGTCATCTGATTGGTTAAATTTTATCGGATTTCTGGGGGACACGAGTGTCGCGTTTATTTTCGGTCTGCCGGGAAACAAAGCACAGATGTGTGATTGTGGAAAAAAAACTGTTGTGTTTACATGAGTGACAATAAGAATTTATTAAGATCAGTTAAACGTTGGATTCTCAAAAGTATGCAAGATTCCCAGCAGATCCAATTTTACTAGTTGTGCGTCCCCTCCTCTCTAATATGGAAGATCAAGTGAAGTACCAAACTGAGAAGGGGATATCAGCCGCGTTTGCAGGCAAACACAAAACAACAGACACTGACATCGCAGCTGGCCGATTCAGAATTGTGTTAGATTCTCCAGAATTGCTTGTGGGTGTTACAAAGTGGAGAGATATGCTTCAAACAGATGTTTACCGCAAGCGTCTCATCGGGATTTTCTATGCTGACTAACCGGCGTGACTTGTTGCACGCCGTTCTGTTATTGTGGGGACATTTCCACGCCCCGAAACATGACGCTGAACAAAACGAACTGTGATTGGTTATTTGACATGTCAGTCAAACGGCCTTACGGGTGGGTCTTGACCAAAGAAAGCGGCTATGAATTCCAGACCTTCAGCTTAGTCTGAAGGTCTGGCTACGCGAGACTAGGTGGCGGATGGTCTTCTAAGGGATCTCCTCCCAGACCTGGACGAAAGCATCCGCCAACTCCTGGACAGTCTGCGGTTCAATGTGGCGTTTGTGGATGGAGTGAGACATGATGTCCCAGATGTGCTCAGTTGGATTCAGGTCTGGGAAACAGGCGGGCCAGTCCATAGCATTAATGCCTTTGTCTTGCAGGAACTGCTGACACACTCCGGCCACATGAGGTCCAGCATTGTCTTGCATTTGGAGGAACCCAAGGCCAACCAGCATATGTTCTCACAAAGCGTCTGAAGATCTCGCTATACCTAATGGCAGTCAGGCTACCTCTGGTGAGCCCATGGAGGGGTGAGCATAACGTTCTCCACAGCGTGTCCAGACATTGTCATGTCTGTCACATGTGCTCAGTGTGGACCTGCTTTCATCTCTGAAGAGCACAGGGCACCAGTGGCGAATTTGCCAATCTTGGTGTTCTCTGGCAAATGCCAAACGTCCTCCACGGTGTTGGGCTGTAAGAACAACCCCCACCTGACATCAGGCCCTCATACCACCCCCATGGAGTCTGTTTCTGACCGTTTGAGCAGACACATGCACATTTGTGGCCTGCTGAAGGTCATTTTGCAGGGCTCCAGCAGTGCTCCTCCTGTTCCTCCTTGAACAAAGGCAGAGGTAACGATCCTGCTGCTGGGTTGATGCCCTCCTACGACCTCCTCCACGTCTCCTGAAGTACTGGTCTGTCTCCTGGTAGCACCTCCATGCTCTGGACACTACGCTGACAGACACAGCAAACCTTGTGCCATCCTGGATGAGCTGCACTACCTGAGCCACTTGTGTGGGTTGTAGACTCCGTCTCATGCTACCACTAGAGTGAAAGCACTGCCAGCATTCAAAAGTGAACAAATCATCAGTCAGAAAGCATCGGAACTGAGAAGTGGTCTGTGGTCACCACCGGCAGAACCACTGCTTTATTGGGGGTGTTTTGCTAATTGCCTATAATTTCTACCTGTCGTACAAATCTATCAATCAATCAGCCAATCAACCAATCAATCAATCTATCTATCTCTCTTTCTATCAGACTGTCTGTCCATCAATCAAAAGATGTTCTTCCATCCATCCAAAATCTATAAATCATATTTTTGCCTTAGAATTATATTTAAAAACAAATATAAAATCTAAACCCTCTGTGGATATATACGTAACATATGTGCTTCAGTTTGACTTTTTTTTTTCTTTTCAATTTTGTTATCCATTTCACATGGATTTCCATTTTCACTTCTGAAAAAATAAAAATCTATTCCTCCATCCATCCATCAATTAATTCTTTCCATGTGATCTCAGGGTGCACTTACATACACTTACACTGCCATTATTGACACCTTACACATAACGTAAGTAACTTTTACTCCCAGCTCAGCCGTCTGGATTCTACTACTAACTCTAAAACAACCGAGTAGAGCTGAAGTTGATGACTTGAGCCACTGTAAACCTCAGGACCTGAGATGCTCCAGTGACATTTGGAGCTCCCTTTGAATCCGCTTTCTCCATATGCCAGTCATTAATTATTTACCCCTGATCTTTAGTTGTTATTTAATAAAAAAAAAGGCCGGAGAAACGTCCTGTGAGGATATATAATTACCTATTAGTTTGTGCGACACCTAAATATGTTTACAAAACAGAATGATATTTTATGTACAAGGTCAGTTCTTGTTCATAAAGGGGTTTACAGAGGGCTGGCAAACAAAAGGTCACCTTTATGCTGAATTATCCTTTAACAACCACAGTAAAAGCGATGTAATCAACGCCCAGTACATACAGGCTCGAATATTTACAGAGACACACATAAACACACACTGCGCTGAGATACACACGTAACCTCATATACATTCATATATACACACAGGGCAGAAATACACACAGCGCTACACGCTCTGGCCGAGTGTTAATCTTCAGCCTGCTGAGAGTGCACTAAGTAGGCGGTGATCTCTCGCTGTGAGTTAACAGAGGGAGTCGAGAGAGAGAGAGAGAGTGCATTTGCGTGGCTTGATAGTCTAAATCAGCAGAGCTGAAAGAAAGGAGGGGAAATGAAAGAAAGGACAGAGGGATTGAGAGGAATGGAAGGCAATTAGAGGGAGGGATGGATGAATGAGAGGGTGCTACAGTCGTGCTTGCAGGAGCACTTGTGTTAATGCTGAAAGACTTTGGCAGTCTGAAATATTATAATGAGCTTCCATGAGTGGGGTAGTCGACGTGAACTTGACATCCTACATTTTATACTGTATTTAAAAAAATTTAAACTGAATTTTGCTCATTCTTTATTGTTATTATGCATGAAGCTTATATGTACTGTTTGGCATATTTACATGGAATATTGGTACTTAAGAGTTAATAGGAGTTTTGTAGCTTTTAGACCATGTTCGATTTGAAATCATATGTTAGGGTACTAAACATTATGAATACATCTAAAATTGTCAGTTTTCACTTCAGGGAAAAGAGAGCAAAAATATTGATGACTCATCCTGCACTACACCGATTTATGAGCAATCAAATAGTCTCTAGAATGAGAATGGCCCTCCAGGAGGTCTTACAAATGTTATTTGTCACAATTTATATAAAAAAAAAACAACAACAACAACAATAAAAAAATATAAGGTATAAATTTGTTGAAAAATGGAGAAAAAATTGTGACAAGTTACAGGATCAGTCTCTTATATAGGTACTGACACGATTCTTACTCGACTTTCGTGAATCCAGCACGAAAAGATGCATCCAATGGGATCGTAGTATTACAT
>JAUMHR010000069.1:13940721-13956826 GCA_032361145.1 Enteromius fasciolatus
TATGCACATACTTAGACATATAAATTTTAGATCAGTTCTCCCTTCCTCCAGGATTGTCTTCTCTTTCTCTAAGCTGTTCGTTATGGGCACAGTCGTCTATTTATACTTTGCTCTTTAATAATTGAGAAGAGATGAATCCAAGTCTATTTTCAAGCCATTGCTCACTGTAAAAAAATTAGAAGTTAGAAGAATGAAGACAATTTAATTAAAACAAATGTCTCGACTGAATTTGAAATGTCATGAAGCCTTGAAAATGTCAAATCTGCCATCACCGTACCAAACAATTAACTTTGAGACACTATTTAACAGCAGTTCTGTGCAAACTGTTCTGTGTTCTTTGCAGGATATCTGCAGGGTAAATAAAAATGTAAGACATTTTAAGACCTTTTTAAGACATGGACAAATAAAATCAATACCATGAGTGGGATAGGACAATGTGTTAAAACACTAAACTGCAAAAAACAAAACTTTACATTTCAATAAATCTAACTAAATCATCTATGACAATCTATATATATATATATATATATATATATATATAGTGATTAATCTTGTTCAAAATAAAGGTTTTTATTTACGTAATTTATGTATATGTACTGTGTATATTTATAATATAAATACACACAAATACAGTATACATTTTGAAAATGTTTACGTTTACACATTTCAATTTTCACATTCTTATATTTCATATTATATATATATATTTTATAAACATAGAATATTTCATTCGTTTGTATTTATTTATACATAATAAATATACACAGTATATACACATACAGTATATTATGTAAACAAAAAATAATATTTTGATGCTTAATATATATATATATATATTATTTCTTAATTCTTGTAAAGTTCAGAATAATCAAGACTGTTATTTTTATTTTAAAACAACATAATTTAAGACTTCATTAATGACCTGTCTAAAAAAGTGTTATGAAGTTACATGAAGAGATAAGAAATAATTATTTTAATATGACATATTCATCCTGAAAGACTAAAATAAAAAGTTATTGCAGATGAATACCATACTCTTTTTGTTGGTCTGGCGAACAGCTGCTTGCTTTTTCCACTTAAAAAAAAAAAGTCTGCAGTTTTAAAAGTTATTAAGATTAGTGATGAACAAAAAATATCTATGACAATCTATAATAAATGGTTTAATTCTCAGGATCCAAAAAAAAGAAAAAAAAGGCTTTAATTCGACTGAAATTTGCAACGTCTCAGTAATTTTTTCTGAATCTGAATAGCTCAGGAGTCAGGAAGGTAGCAGATGCTGAGTAAAATCTGACGGGATGGTACAAGTTGCCAGAGAAAGAGCACAGGGATGACTTCAGAGAGAATAAATTACAGTCAAAGTGTCTTATTTGAGTCATCTTCTGCTGCTTAACTTTCATATCTGAGGAGAGAGCAGTGGCAGTTTATTAATATCACGAGTGGCATTTGCTGACAGATAAAACCTGAATCTAATTTAACACCTGGACCTGGTACAGGTCAGTGCCTTTGCCCTGGTCATTTGATTATTCTGTATTTAATATCAGATGGAGGAACAGAGACAAGCAATATTTTGTTTTAGATTTTGTAGTGTGTATAATATTTATTCCCTTCGTGTCAGATCCTAAGCGGAGGGGAAGAACAACCAGTTTTATTTGAATACTTCAAAAATAAATACATAAATGTTTAAAAATCTGAAAGTTTTTGCTTAAAGATATTGTTAAGGCTTATATTAGGCACACAAAGATTTTAATTTACGCTATGCTACTCTGAACACATGATTAATGTCTTCCGTTTAAAAACACTAAAGCAACCAAAATAATGTGAATTTATACATGTATATTTATTGTTCCATCAGACATCACAAATGTCACCACTGTGCACATCTTCATACAAAACACTAATAAAGACAATAATATTAACATTCAATGCTTACACTAAAGGTTAGCAAAGATGTATAAAGCACACAGAACAAACACAGCCTCTCAAAAAATGAAAAACAGCATTCAAAAACATTTGAAAATGCATTAAATTAATACACATTCTGAAGCAAAGTGATTGTCATAAACAGCAAAACATCACATGTTCAGTGGCAGGTATTTTAAAAACCCTGCGATTAAGAATCAATGCTTCACCTCTTAAATACACAAAACTTGTATTTCTGTTGGAATAACTGTTTCTTCAAATGAAAACAAATCAAGCAAGACTAACATAAAGCAAACTTCACGCATGCATTTGTCATTTGGGCAAAAAGCACTTTTTGTGAACCGCTATTTCAAAGTCAAAGCATGGGACTAATGTCATGACCAATTCATTTTAAATTAACAGTGGCATTTTAGATCTTAAAATTAGCTAATTATTAAAGGCTAATAGTGTGATGATCTCCGTAAGCAAACTAAAGCTCACCAGTGGTCAGTAAAATCTGAAAATTGTAAAGCAAAACAGCCTTAGTTTATCATGTCAGCTATAGAAATTATAATAAGAGTGTGTTTATAAGACACATTTTTTACATTTGCATAGAAAAACATTAGGTGCTGCTGAAATATATTGTAGTAATTCTGATTAGGTTCATCAAGCTGCAGGGTTTCTACCATTACAAATATTGTCAGTCTTTTACCACTTGATTTGAAATACCAAACTCTCTCTCTCAATAAAAAAAGATATATATATATATTAAGAATTTTCTTTTGGTCTATCTCCTATTCAAGTACTGATAGCTCAATAATAAATAATATTGATGAGTTACTCTGTCAGTCAAGAAACAAGCTAAACGATAAAACATGAGCAGTATTCATGGACGCGCTCATAAACTGACACTTCTTATGTGTTGTTTGAGGAACTCCTCTGAAATGACTGCATTTTTTAGCCTCGTTTGCTTATTCTCCAGCCCGTCTCTCTCCCCTTCTTCCCCGGAGAGACTGACATCACTGCTGAGGTGGCCCAGGTGTTCGACCGAATCGCACTTTTCGAGATCAGAGATGATGGTCTGGAGACTTACGATGGAAAGAGAGTCTGAACCGGATCGTGTCACCTCAGCTCTTCCCATGTCCACCCACCTGGAGTTTTTATGTGTCTCCACCCACTCTTTGGCATTAGCCAAGCCCTTTTTTCCATCCACCCAATCATTTGGTCTCGGGTAGCCTCCGCAGGCTCCGCCTTCGGTACCTGTTGCGCTGACTGTCTCTGCTCCTACAGGAGGGCTCCGCCCACCACACGTTTTGATTGGTCCATCCTTTGGTTGGTCCTGCTCTCTCTGGGCATGAATCTCCTCACTGATTTGCTCCAGGTGACGCAAGGTGCTGGAGTAGTTTAACTTGGCTTTGGAAATACGCTCCTCTAACAGTAAAATTTTTGACTTGTGCTCCTGCAAAAACATGTTTTGACCATGTTGAGCTCAAATATTTTAACTGTAAATGTGACTCTGGACCACAAAACCAAAGTCAGAGATATCTGAATGCTGAATAAATAAGCTTTCCACTGATGTATTGTTTGTTAGGACAGGACAACATTTGGCCAAAATACAACTATTTGAAAAACTGAGAGTGCAAAAAATAAAATAAAATCAAAAATTAAAAAAAAAAATAGAGCCCAAATGAAGCTCTTAGGTGAAGCTTATTAAGTTTTAATATATTTACAGTAGGTCATTTACAAAATATCTTAATGTAACATTACAAACTTTATTTAATATCCTAATGATTTTTAGCATTAAAAAAAAGTCTAGAATTTTGATCCCTACAATATATTTTTGGCTATTGCTGTTATATACCCCAGTGACTGGTTTTGTGGTCCAGGGTCACAAACGAGAATCTTAAAATATAAAAAAATAATCGAAAAATTGGTCATAATTCACTCATCCTCATATTGAAAAATGAAAAAAAAAAGAAAAAAAAAAGTATTTTCTTCTTAAAAAAAATAAAATAAAAAAGTATGGTACTTTTTTTTGTTGTTGATTCTTGGGTACAATTCATACAACATACAACATTAATTTTAAGACTATTTAAGTTCTGCATAAATACTCTATTCATTAAAAAAACTATTTAAATTGTTTAAAAAAAATAATAATTTAATTAAAAATTTAATTGTGAAATGTTTTGCCTATATAATGCTCTACAGGACTGTGTTTTTACTTTAAAAGTGAAGCTCTCACATTTATTATAATATTTCAATATCAAGATTTCTATGTTTCTTTCCTAAATTTAAGACCTCTTAAAAAGGATAATTAAGAGTTTCTTAGAATTTAGACATTTTACCGCATTACATTTCATCAAAATGAATTTAAGACCTCTAAAGGACCTGCAGGGACCTGATGTTTGGAGTCTGTCCCCATTTATATTCATTCTACGTAATAACAATTCTGCCCAAAATTAAGTAATACGTATTTGGAATGACATGATGGTAAGAAAATCATGACAGGATTTTCATTTCTGGTTAAAACATTCCTTTAATTTTAGTACGTGGCCATATTTTGTGTAGTGTAATAACATCTATACATACCTCTAGAACGTCATTGAACTGAGCCTTGAGCTCAAAGTAAGACTTGGACTTGACTATAGACCTCTTGAGTGATTTCTGCAGTTCCTGCACACGGGCTTCGGCCTCCTGACACATCTGGGTGACACGCATGTGCTCCCTTTCACTCTTCATGCGCTCTTCCTCCGCCTCATTCACCTGCACAGATTCAAGTCACTTATGTCATGCTGAGAACAAAGCTGTGTGTGTATGTGCAAAATACATTCAGTGTGGATATATAAACTAAAAAAAGGGTTTTGAACTGCACATTCTATTGGTCATATGATGGTGCATTAGTTACATGTACATTAAAGTCATGCAGGCTTTTGTTTGTGCAGTATATACATATACACTGACAGTATATACATATACTGATCCCAAACTTTTGAACAGTAGTGAAACAGTAAAATACTGTAACAGTAGTTCTGAACATTATTATACGTTTTTAATAAATGCTTCTCTTTTTAATATTTTAACGATCAAAGAATCCTAAAAAAAAAATATTAAGCAGCTCAACTGTTTCCAACACTGATAATAAAACATCATCGTATTAGAATGATTTCTGAAAGGATCGTGTGACACTGAAGACTGGAGTAATGATGCTTTGTATCACAGGAATAAATTACATTTTAAAATATATTCACACAGAAAACAGTTATTTTAAATTGAAATAATATTTCACAATATTACATTTTTTTCTGGATTTTTAATCTAATAAATGCAGCCTTGATGAGCAGAAGAAACATCTTTAAAAAACACTTTCTGACCCCAAATGTGTGAACTGTAGTGTATGTATATGCACATTGTTCAGAAAGAATACAAAAACACAAAAAAAATTAAGAATGAGTGTTTTTTCGAAACTGCTAATAGAAATTTTCATTTATAATGTTTTGTTATTCTAAAAATCTATATTTTTACTGTATTTTATTAAATTAGATACAGCCATTGTGGGGATAAGATACTTTTTTAATGAAATGTTTTGTTTTGATTATGTAACAAAGGTCCAAGAAAACAAAGTTCAAAGTGAGAGACATTTAACTGCTTGGTACAACTTGATAAGATACGCAGGAGAGAAGACTAGCGTACCTTTGAAGTAGCATGATTCAACATCTCTTGCCAGGTTGGATCCAGAGTCTTGACTGCCGTGAGGCCCTGTTCAGCCACATGGACCATCTCTCGAGCAGCCGAGTGCATGGACACGGCTCTCTCAAAGCTGAGTGCGGCTTTCTGAGTCTCCTGCTGGGCCTAAAATGGGTGAAACCAATCATGATGCATTTAAGAGACAAGGATTTCATTAGGTGAAATATGTGATAGTAGCCTTTGAGAAAGACACAAAAATACAACGTTTTGGCTTAAAACAGCCAAAACATCCAACTAAATAAGGATTTTAACTGTTCCTATTAATTATAACTGTTTTTCTTAAGGCTGAAGTAAGGGTAAGTGTTCTTCCACCTCTTTAGCTTTTCGTCGTGCCTCATAGTATGGCCTGGCCTTCTCGATGCAGGACCCCAGTTCTGAACTTTTGGCCTTGAGTTTAAGCACAGATTCACTCATTATCCTTCTATGGCTGGACCGAACCTCCTGACAACACAATCAGAAATTTTTACACATACCTTTCACAATAAATGAATATTAAAATAGAGAGAGTGGATCAAACAAGATGGTGTTTATCTTGTTCGGCACCTAAGAGAGAGAGAATCATTTAAGCCTTATCTTATCTGCATTATATGGGGTGGTGGTAAGGTTATTAGAGTTAACCAAAACTAATTTAGTTTATCTTGATGTGCTAAAAAGAAGACTAAACAATTAGCATGTTCAAATTACTGGATGTGATTGCCTAATGTTCAGTTATTGAGCTGGGCTGTTTAGCAAGTTACTTGTATACTGCATTAAAAGTGTCTATTGAATGACAATAAGCCATAATAATTAGATACTTTAAAATAAAGCATAAGAGTCCCAAATGTCCTTGAAGTTAGGGGCAAAAATTTCCAAAAGCATTCTGAACTTTCACATACTTGCAGTTCCAGTTCCATTTTGTTGATCTCCTCACTGGCCTCATTCAGACGCTCCAGTTCCTCCTAGATACAGAAACAGATACAGCAGGTCATAGTTGCCTAATGTAAAATGATCTTGACAGCTAACTTAAGGTTGCAGGTTCAATCCAAAATAAGGGTGACCCAGAAACTGAAGAGTAACT
This sequence comes from Enteromius fasciolatus, assembly GCA_032361145.1. NCBI lineage: Eukaryota > Metazoa > Chordata > Actinopteri > Cypriniformes > Cyprinidae > Enteromius > Enteromius fasciolatus. The sequence continues at coordinate 13,947,422 of JAUMHR010000069.1, forward strand.
AAGATTATAACAAATTCCATGAAAAAGCCTTAGGTGAAAGTTTATAAAAGCCAACATTATTATTTAGTGCCGTCAAACGATTAATCGCGATTAATAATATCCACAATACATTTTTTTGTTTACATAATATGAGTGTGTACTGTGTATATTTATTATGCATACATAAATACAAAAGCATGCATGTATATTTTATATTATAATATAAAATAATATAAATTTATATGCATGTAAATGTTTCAAAATATGTACTGAATGTGTGTATTATATATATATATATATATATATATATAAAAAATAAATAAACACAATACACATATAAAGATTCTGTAAACAATAACTTATTTTGGATGCGACTAATCGCTTGCCAGCACTATTGTAAATTATTATTATAATATTCGATAATATTAAGTGCGCAGGTTTAGAATTTAGGCAAAATGTGGTGACGCAAGAAAAAGAAAAGATATATATGATTTTTCAATGTATATAGGAGTACACAATTTTTAATCTAATGGCATAAGATTAAGCGTAACATACAAATACTTAGAAAAGCCAGTGTGGATACACTACAAAGCTGTTAAGTATGACTTTTATAAATAAAAGTACTATTATTAATAATAATATTATGAATGACTTTATTTAGGTTTTGATTGGATATTTTATAGTCTGTTACGGGTTGATTTTATATCTAAATAGTTACAAATATATATTAATAATTTACTTTAACAGTATTGTGTGAGATCTTACTAAAACGCGTTGAATGAATGTCAGTTTACCTGGATCCTTGGATCTAATTCCTCCTCGGGCAGTTTTCCATCTTGACTTTTAGAGTCGTTGCCCTCAATCTCTGTCTCCTCGGATTCCCCATCAGCTTCTCTGCTATCATCTGTCACCTCCTCCGGCTGATTTCCTCCTCTCTCCTCCACTGAAGGTGCTCCTGAACCCGCAGGACTTTCACGCAAAACCGCTGGATCCATTTACAGGCCTCTTCGTATATCCGAGATCAAATGTTGAAGATTAATAAAGCGAAAACTGTAAGATCAGAAGCGAAACATTGAAGTAACCTCACTTGTCTATATCTTAAAAGTCTCTCCCTTCATTACTTACTGTAGCAGTTTGTATCGCTACTACAAACGACTACGTTAACTGTTCTCAGCAAATAAATAAACCGGTTTGATGAGTTTAAAAGTGCCATGAAACGTAAACTGAATAATATGAAGATTACATGACAAATAATCGCCAAACGTCCATTCATTTACTTCAAATTTACCCCATGGCTAACATCGCAGTCCCTCCGCTATTTAATAACACGGAATGTGATACACGAGTGAGGTAAATAGAAAACGCGAAACCAAACCCTTTAGGTCTTTCAGAGCTACTGTAGTTGACGTTGTGTAACGTTCGTGTAACGTAATAGCGTGGGAGCCTTTGATGACGCACGTAATGACTCGTTTGTGTGGCTAATAATAATAATTGGCACTATACGCTATCTTTAAAAGATGTGATTTGTACTTATTCACACAAAAGTAAAATGATTGAGTATGTTGTTAACTTTTACATTTTACAAAGTAAATAATATATTCATAAACAGAAATTTTCGAAATGCATACCAAAGTGTGATTTATTTTTTTATTAGAAATGGAGATTTTGAAAAAGTCTCTAATGCAAATTAATAATAAAAATAATGTCATATTGTTCGATTTCATAGGTTTTTCTGATATAGCTATAACTATTGAATGTGTCATAAGGAAAAAGGAAGAAAATTTTATATATGTTTATATATATATACAATTTGAATTTGTTTATTTATTTTATCTTTATTTACTTTAGTATTACAATTTTTTTTTAGTTATTTTTTCTTTCTCTTTAGAATTCTGTTTTACTCTATAAGGTTGCCTTAATATTTTGTGTATTTGGATTTACTTTTTTTTTCTTTTTTTTTGAATAAAAGAAAAAAAATTGGCAAATTTCATACACAAAAGCAAAACAAGTAGCCTATTTACTAAATATAAACTAAACTATGTTTTAGGGTATTTCGGGTAAAATTTCTCAGTTAATTGTATTGCTTACAAAACATCTATTTTTATTTGCAAAATTGAAGGCTGGAACTTAAAACTGCTTTTATTTTTTATTTCTCTTTTTCCTATAAGCACTCTGTATGTTTTCATGTCTATGTATGTAACCTAATTTCATTATGTTGTGTGTTTAGAACTGAGCTAAAACATATTATTACTGTTATTGTTATTAGTATTGTACATTTTTCTATATTTAAAAGCCTGCTTAATAATAAAAGTAACAATGGCTCATTTATTATGTGTTTGCTGAATACATCTAAATTATGTGAATATTGTTGTGATAGTGTATTATTTTTATTAGCACTATTATTTGAATAAGCAAGAAATGAGTCATCAAATTTAACAAAACATTTATTTTCCTCTTCAAAATATCCCAGTATGTAAGTAAAACACAAAACATAATCAAGTGTCAAATGATTTTTCCTAACATATTCAGCACTACGCCATGAGCCATACATTTTAATAAAGACAGTACACAGAGGTGAATCAAGTCTACATTTATAGGCACTTAGAGCAGTATTCACAGTATTAAAAAAATAAGTGTTTTTTTAAACATATTTACTCTCATTTTTAGTATAATTTGTGTGAAAAACATCAGCATATGATTTAGGTTTTATCTGTAAGTTTAATGATACTAATGTGATACATTTTTCAAATAAATCCTAGTTAAATTTATACCGACAGACAATGAAACCTGAGGCAAAAATCTTGTATTATCTTTGGTATCATCCTGAAACCCCAACTAGAGGTTTTTCCATCATAAAGCAGCACAATGGACTTTTAAGACAATTACTCTCTGTGAAGGGAATGATGGTAACAGATAATATGCAGTATAGTTTTCATAATGTAGCCCACCTCAACTCCAGCTTGGATCATACTTACTCCAACCAGCAGGTGGAGCTAAATAGACCCTCTTTCCACGTAAAAGAAAACTAACTACACCTCTATACCCTGCTCTTGGGACTCCTGACTTCAGGTCATCCATCACACCAAGATTGCGAGCCAATGTTTTAAAACTGTCAGGACTGGAATACTGCACCCGAAACGGGCCAGACCCAGACAGTTTCCCACTTCCCAAGTCCTCCACAGTAACAACCGGAGCACTGTAAACCTCCTTCTCAAAGCTTTCGTCATATTTCTTCTTTTCTAAATAGGAAAGGTCCATTTTTGTAAAAGGCACAAATTCGGAATTCAGCTTAATGAAGCGGAGGTACTTGTCGTAAAACTGCCCCAAACTCACACCCTTCCGACCGAACGTTAAAGTTCTGGAAATCTCTGGTCTGATGCAGGACCTGTCTCTGCGCTGATCGGGGTGGCGCATCCAGTCGTCCCAAAATGAGGCTGGCCACTTTGGCTCAAGCTCTGCCCAGAGGTCCTTTGTAAGCATCCAGCCCAGGCCTGGGAAAAAATCAGTCCTGTACAACAGGCTCGCTTTTCCTGGGTCCACAAATCCTTCCCTGCCATTGTCATTCCAGGCAGACACGCACCACAGAGTCGGGTCCGATTTTAAAATGGGATAAACTGCTCGGAAGTACTCAAAAAAATCAGGGGCCACCTGGTGAAAGAGTTTAAACATACCATCAACAAAATAAAATTAAAATAAAAGATTTAGGCATCTTAAAAGTCAATCAATCCGTCTTTCTGCCTATCTATATATTTAACATTTTTTACCCTTTATTGTCAATTGTATGTGTTAATAATCCGTTATACACATTATGATCATATTATGATCATAGGAAACGTTTTTACTTTTCGTTCTATGAAAAATGTTTTTTTCATATTTTCCATATGTATCATATTTGGATTAACTTTTTTTAAATTAGCTTTTAAATAATTTGTTTTTGTCTTTAAAGTTTACTTTATTTACTTTTTTATTTTTCTAATCATCTTAAAATTATTCTTTAACTTTTTTCTGCAAAACAAAATGCCTAAAATTAAAAATATTGTAATATATTAATGTAGACAGATAGAATACATACATAAAAGTATTGTTTTTTTTTAGAAAATAGAAAACTTTTGGTACCACCTTATTTGACAGACCTGTTATTCAAGTGTATACTTATTTACTTATTATAGTAATTCCAATAACTAGGTACTAACCCTGTCCCTACCCAATGTAGTTACCTTATATTACCAGTACTTTCTTAGGTAGGTAAACTATGTACAAACACTGTCAAATCAAGTACAACCAAAATTACTTCCTTGTGTATCTTGATTTAACTTTTCACAGGGTTATACAAACACCAAGAATTAAAATAAAGTTACCTCCAAATCATCCTCCACAACAACAACCGAAGAATACGAAAAGGTGTTGAAAACTTGGTTGAGCGCCCACCGGTAATGCCGGGAGATTTTGTAGTAACCTTGAAACTTCTTATGCTGTGAAGAAACTGGGATTTCAGAGAGATCCGGCTGTTTGATATGGGTCAGCTTACTGCCATACGAAGCGATCATGTCAGACGTTTCTGCGTGTCCACAGTCCTGGCTCACTATGATTGGATAAAGTTCAGCTGACGGCCGGTGCTCAATGAGTTTGTCAAGGCAGCGTTTTACCGTCACACGATTACAGGCAATGACCAAAATAGGGATGACTGCCAGAGCTGAATGTGCTTGGGATTTTGGCTTAACAGCTATCAAACCGCCTTTGCTTTCCCAAACCGCCCGGTGGCTCTGGATTTGCAATAGGATCTTCTTCTGCGATTCAAGTTCAGCTTCAAAAGCATTAGCTACATGCACCACCTCGTTCATAATATTTCCAAACTGGCCTCCTCCAGCTCCGTCTCCCGTGTTACCAGGTTCATCCGGGCTGTGAAGAGCCCCTTGAGTGGAAGGGCGTCTCATGAGGACAAAAATAAGAACAACGTTCCAGGCTACAAATATGAAAGCACCACAAATGATAAGAGGACTTCTTTTGCGTATCATGGCCTGAAGTGTGATAGGACAGAGGATTCAGGAAGGAAAAAATGCACATGAAGTGGGTTCATGTAGGACAGGAAGAGCCAGAAAAGTTTTGTGGATATTTGAAATTTTTTTTTTCACATGCTTTGCATGTATATTTTCAGTCAGCGATCACAATAGTAGAAGCAATATGTAACATTAAACCAGTGGAAGGTCAAAATAAGACATATTCCAGGTTTCAGGATTCTGATATAGACGTTTTTGTCCCAAGCTGCAGAGTGACTTTCAGCAAAGCCTGTAAAATAAGCAAGATTACAGATATTAAGCAAAAAAAACTCCTCACATATTTAGCCAACAGAATTAAAATTACATATGTTTTACTGTAAAAAAGCTGAAAAGGCTTCAATGTTTATTACATTTGAATCCCAAATACAGTTAAATTTATACGATTAGAACGAAAAACAAATCCACTTCTTTTGCATTTGACTGGTGCACAATTTGGGTGGATATGTACTGTTTAATGTCTAATGCAAAACACTTAATTTAGACAAGCATCTCTATCTTGTATACGGTGTAGCATAGATTGTATTTACAACATTGTATGTTGTCATTTTCTACTAATTATTTACTGAAATTGCAAAGGAAATTAGTGGTATAAGGAAACAATTCCTTAGAATTTGTTGTGCGTTCCTGTTATTTTATTAGAATATTCTATGCATATAGTTTTCAATCATTTTTTACTTCAGTTTAGTTCTTTTAGTGCAGTGGTTTTCAAACCTGTCCTACAAGCAACCCTGCCCTTGTAAGTCTCCCTTGTCAGACAAACCTGATTCAGGTCTTGCAGTCTCTACTAATGAGCGGATGAGTTGAATCGGGTATGTCTGATAAGGAAGACTGCTTGTAGGACAGGTTTGAAAACCACCGTTTTAGTGCATCAAGTTAAACTCACAAAATTAGGAACTGTTAAATAAATAAAATTTCACAATAACTAACAATTTTTTTATGATTTTAGTTTTATTAACTATATTAATCTGAGTGCAAAGGAAAGTGTGCCTTATTTTTCCAAAGGAAAAATAATTTTACCCTTTTTTTCGCTTATGAAGTTGACAGCCCTACAAAAAAAAACATCTCGCTGAAAAATAATCCATGCATTATAGTATTTGCTATGATATGTCAGACAATAACAGTTTTGTTATGTCCTATTTTAACCATTTTGTACACCATGTTTTATAATCTCATAACAATTGAGACTAAATCAGATATTTTTATTTTATTGTTTTTTAATTGACGTGCAATTAATTTTATTTCTATTTAACAATTTTAACAAAATCAAACAATTTTATTTAAAATGCAATAGCTAAAATGTTACCTAAAATGATGAGAAACACATTTCGATTTGTTAAAGCATCTAAAAATATGTAAATTAAGCGCATTCGTCAACTACGCTAGGAAAATGTGGGTTCATTTTCGAATTGCAATAGCATGTTAGTTTAATAAGTCAGAAATGTACGAGCAATATGGAAACGCATACTCTTCCGTCGATCAATAACCTCACCTGTAGCTCTTCAAGCTCTCCCTCAGCCGAAACTGTTCAACAGTAACAGACTAAGCGGTCTGTTCTTCACACACGAGAGCGGAGTTTAAACAATAAAACAGGATGTGTAAAAAAATATCAACATACCTGACTTAACTTACATGAGTCAAAGCGCACTCATACGCTGACATGATTCCCCTCTTCTTTCGTCCGCTAATATATTCATACTTCCGTCGCTTTGAAGATTATGTCCTATTTCAACTAATCCAAGTCAGTTTTTTAATATAATGTGGAATAGACGTTGCTAAACCTCAGTTTAAAGCACAGGAAACTTCCTGTCTACGCGTATAGTTACCCTTCAAGCTTCGCTCAAGAATCCAAGAGTACTTGACTTCCGGGTGGCGTCATTTTTAGGAAGTCCCGCCCCCTCCCGTCACTTACAAGGAGCTGTGCTTACCTTAACGAGGAGGTACGTGTGTACATAAGCATTTCATTTGTGTTCGTGGAAGGTGAGAGGTTAGAGGTAGGGGTTCAAAGAAGGATATTCGGGGCTGTTACGCCTCAGGGTGTTTATGATGATCCCGCGAAATATATTAGCAGCCTCTAAGGATCCTGTTACAGAGGTGAAAAACAGGTGTCCTCCTTAATTAGAAAATCCATGTGTCAGACATAAATTTATATTTATGAAATCCTAAAATTATTCCACGGTCATTGTGTGTGCGTGTGTGAGTTTTCTAAGCCGAGAGCATATGCTAATTAATAAAACCTACTCCCATGTTCATTTTGGTAGCTATTCAAGATTTTTGTAGGATTATAGGATTAATTCTTGTCACATGAACTGAAATCCAACACAGACAGACAGATAGCTAGATAGATATATATCCAGATTGGGCTCTGCTTCAACTTGAGCCAGATTCAAATCTCAAAATTCAAGGATTTTTTATTATTGATCAATTACTTCCTTACACAAAAAGCACACATTTAATGAAATATTATTATAAGGTTTATTTATTAACATACACAAAGTCAAATAAATATTGCAGCAGCAGTTTCCTGTTCACTTAACAACATCCTTGTTCGCACTTTTAAATATTTTTAAAAGCTTCTAGATTATAAAAGCTTATTACTGTCAGCTGTTTGCTTATACAGTAGTAATATTACTATATTTTTCCACAAAGGGAAAATTAGGGTGGCAACAACAGTGTAAAATCAAGTATAAAGTGTATAAAACAATACAATACATTCCACAAAGCTGAGGTGAACAAGACAGCACATCTATATATCTATCTAAAAAGTGCATTTGTGTGAAGTGCATGTCATCCACATTGTCTTCAGACATCAGAAGAAGACTCATTCCCCAGGTTCAGCTCCTTCCAGTTTCTTAGGTTGATCCTCATGTTCAGAAGTACATCTGACACACCCACTCACTTTATCACACTAGAAAAAGGAAAATAAAAGGTTGTTATTCTAATATAGCCGATAATTAAACATTGGTGCACGCCGTTTTCAGTATGTTTCAATTTCTGTCTGTTAAAACATATAGGCTGCTATAACTTCTGCACTTTTATACAAGAAAGTCCTCTTTTATTAATAGTTTTTAAGAGTTGAATGTCATAATTTATTCCCCGGAGATTAAAAGTCAGTTATCAATTGTATGTATGTGTATGAAGTGGTTGTATTTTTTTTTTTTTTATTGAAATAAAGTACTTGGCAATATGTCAGTTCTTAAATTTGGATAAAAATGTGTTATTACAGGCAACAAATAAGCTGAAGCTGAACTTGTGACCTTTTAAAATCACACTGGTGACCACTTACATCCGGATGAAGCTGGTTCCAGCCTATTCCAAGTTGCTTCTGCACACTGTCTGACACGGCGGTTGTGAAACATACCAGTTTGCTCTTTAAAATCCACAATAAGCCAAAAGAAAACAACGAGTTTACATTACTGCAGCTTAGTGTGCTCTTGCTCTGAGCGCAAACTACACAAATACAACAAGTCCATGGATAACCTGAGTCCAGTTTTCGCAAATAGGTGCCATCCAGTCGCAGAACCAGTTTGTTTTTGAATAAAACTCTATACCGATGGGATTTAAAAGCAACTTTCGTCTTTGGCCATTGATTTGCTTCGCTTGATGCTTTCCTAGTTAAAATTTTGTCGCCAGTCCTTGGGGAGCTTTTGACCAGAAGATCTTTAGATTCACCATGTCTTATCGTAGATTTCCCTGAGCAGCCCGTTTGAAATCGCACTGCTACGGACAGTCCGGGAATCTCCCTGTGACACAGAAATCCCCACAGAGAGCGCAAACAAGACGTGACCGAGTCGCCACATGTCATGCCGAGCCCGTACACTGCCGCTGGAGGCCGCTTCTTGCTCGCTTGTTTTCTGGCGAGGATGTTCCCCTGACACCGGAGCACAGCTGACAGCGCTGAGGCGGAGGGCGTCGAAGCCATCGCAGACTTTCTTTTTGGACTCTTGTGGTCCTTTCAAATGCAGTCCTTACGGTTAGCGCCGACTAAAATCACTCTTTGGTGCTGAATGAGGGGTAGAGCCCGATTTTGACTCAGAATGGCCCCGTTTACCCAGAGTCCTGCTCCAAGACTTGCGTCAGATCGAGGGGTGTTGGTTATTCAACAACCTGCATGGGGGCAAAATCGTGTACTTCACATGTCCCCCTCGTGTACACAGTGTGCGAATTGGAGTTATTTTGGACAGGATAGGCTACTAATTTTAATTTTAAAGCACTCGCAGAAAATCAGGAAACTTTGGAAATCCCGATGAATGTACGTACAAATAAAAAGTTAAACTTGTGGTTTAGATACGCAAAAATGGCTTTGGCGTGTATGCTACGCAATGTCTAGGATTAGTTGTGAATGGATGCATAACTTTTAGCCTATCATCAA
>JAUMHR010000069.1:13975977-13989288 GCA_032361145.1 Enteromius fasciolatus
ACAGACTTGGGACAGTTGTCAATTACTGACTTAATGACTCAAAATTTTGTTTTAGCCCCAAATTAAAATAAATCTAATGGTGCAGTAGTACCACGAGTAAGAAATAATTATCAATATGAATTGATATATATTCCAAATATTGTTTAAATTATAACAATATGTTTTTCACAGCATAAATTTTGGCTTTAAAATTTTAGAACGGGGGTCTGTCACAAGATGATCTTCATATTTGGGGGTCTGCAGCATCTAAAAGACCTCTTTTTGCTCTCCTCTTCACTGGATGATTGACTTTCATCTCGTTTCTGTCTGAGGTGTTTTCTCTTCTTTCCTTTGTCGCGGTCTTTGCTTTTTTTCTCTTTTCCTCTTTCTTTGGCCATCTCTCCATCACTCTCACTGTCCTCCAGAAGAGTATAGGTTCTGTTCTTTCTCTCCATTTCCATGACATGTCGTTCCACTGCCCGGGCAGGTTTTTCTGCCACATGTTTTTTGGGAGCCTGAAATGTACGGTCATTAAATGTAAATGTATATCTTAATTTATAAATTCCATTAAACATACAAAATAAAAAACACTTACTTTGTTGTACAGCTCATGTGCAAACGCTGTGATTCTTTGATCAATATCAACTGTACCGGTTTGCTGAAGCCGAGCCACAAAGTCCTGAGGTCCAGAAGACTTATGCACCAGACCGATCATGAACTGGGCCACATATCGGTCACTCAAGCCCAGGATGTCATGGAGCTGGTCACTAACCCACTGTTCCAGATTGGCCATTGTGACTGTGCACAAGAACACAACACACACAGTTTTACACAAGACTGTATCAACAAAGTGTTCACATAATATAATGTGAATCCCCAGATAATACAGCAATATAAGCGCAACTGTGCGGGACTGAGTCAAATTCAAAATTTCAATAAAATAAGCGTCAAATCTTATTTAAAATTAAACTTATGTGTACAAGAAGAATTATGTAAAACCTAAGTCTCTTATTTTTCGATACAGAGCATAGAAATTAACAACAGGTCAACAGCGCACACTTAATACTTTTTATTTATTGATATAACGTCACGTTACGAGTTATATAAGAGTTATGCCCATGAAATCAAACGCACCGTATTTAGTCAGATTTGTGTTTTATGCACATACAAAAAACAAACACGACTGCATCTTTATTCAGGAAAAAAAACATCACACTTACGTTAGTGTAGAGTCTCCACACGCTTTCTCCTATGAAAACATTAATGCTACTTCCGGGTCACTACGTTCTGAGGGCGACATGTCAAAATAAAAGTCTGATTAAAACTTTCAGACGTGCTCTAACAATTGACACAAACTAATCGAGTACAGAGGTAATTGATATGAAATTGGTCAGACGTTGTAGATGTCGCTAACAGTTGTGCTAAGATGGATTTTAATAATGGTCGTGGAACTTAAAACTATCGCCCAGCTCGTCAACGATAAAGACGGCGTGGTCACGTGGTACATCTTACTTTTCTCAGCGCAAGTCGGAATTATTATTTGTCTTTACTACGTTAGATAAAAAAGGTTAGATAGATGTTACTGGCTGGGTTTTATTTCAGGCTACAATGCGTGTAGACAACAGACTGTACCGTTTACATATTTTAGGGTTTAAACAATATTTGAATCCTTTACCATTTGCGGCACAAAACGAACATACACCATTCCTGTCAAAAATACAAAATACAAGTCCAGATTTAAAAGTGTTAAGAGCACCAGATGAGCCATGCTTATAATATGAATCATTGTATTTTCCGGTGGACGTGTCGCATGCAGTTCATATTAAAACGAATGCGTAATATAATACCTAAATAAGACATAATTCGTAAAAAAAAAGTGCTTAAAATGCTTTTGTATATTTTGTAAAGAAAAAAAACGATGCATTTTAGTCTAATCAATGACGGAGAGCTTTAATAGATGTAACGTTAGTGCTCAGAAAGTTCAAAAGTGTGGAGGTTTTTGTAGAAACTCTTGTATCAATAATAAATAACAATAATTAAATATTCCCTTTTAGTACAAAACAATATGAATATGATTCATATTGTTTTTGTATTTATATGAAATGATTGCGTTTCTTCCGATAAACCACATCATCTGGTATGAGAGAGGAAGCAGTCTAAAATATCACCTCAACTCTGACAAAACATCACATGCGGAACAACTATTTCGATAGAGCCTCGCATCACTTGGCTGAACGTCTTGCCACCGTTAGACTAGTCTGCATTGTGATTAAAGAAACAATATTTGGTTTCAATTTATAGATTGAGAGATATTATCGCCTTTATGGAGGGATTGATGGCTAATGGCTGCAGACCATGTGTTGTTATATGGGCTGTATTTCTGCTGTCCTCTGTGATGGGATACAGACCAGTAATCATTGTGCACGGGATATTAGATGGACCCAGACAGTTTGAGATCTTGGCTGAATTTATCAATCAGGTAAGAGCATTTACTTAACGTCATTTTTAAGTAAAATTAACATTTAAGTAAAACTAATGCACTTCTATTTGTAATTTTACATTTTATTTTAAATGTTCAAATATATTGTGATTTAAAAAATGTGTTTTTTTCTGTTTGTTTTCGTTTCGTTTTGTTTGTTTTTTTACTTTCTGTAGTTATGTTAACCCACATTTTTTTTAAAGTAAGTTTTGGGGCAAAATTTGCTAAATGCAGAAGACATAGTTCTGCTTTTTTAAGGATGAAACTCACCCACTTCTGTTTCCCACTTTGTTTTAGTCTCATCCAGGTACCAATGTGACTACAATAGCTCTTTATGACTACGTTGCCAGTATGAAACCACTGTGGCAACAGGTAGATGGATTCAGAGAGGCCATCAGACCCATCATGGAGAGCGCTGTTGATGGTGTCCATCTCATCTGCTTCTCACAAGGTCATCTAAACAATCCATATGACACTTGTTACATATACACCATTCAAAAGTTTTTGTTTTTTAAAGTGTTGATCTACTTTTGATCTATTTAAAGCCTGCTTGCTAAATAAAATATTAATTTATTTAATATTAATTAAGAAAAAAACTGTCTCTGCGCTGTTTAATATATATTTTTTTTTCATATTTTCAAAGGAGGATTGATATGTCGAGGAGTTCTCGCTACTATGCCCACGCACAATGTTCATTCTCTGATATTCCTGTCTTCACCACTAGCTGGACAGTTTGGAGGTCAGTCACCCTTGTCCTATTTACATTACACACACCAAAACACCTCTTTTCTTTAAAGAAGAGCTTGTGCACGTTTTGTCCATGCTCTTCCAGATACGTCTTATTTGGAAAAACTTTTCCCTACATTCATCAAGTCAAGACTGTACCATGTTTGCTACACTGCATGGGGACAAAAAATAGCTATCTGCAACTACTGGAACGGTAAGTGGATGTTTCACTTTCATGCAAATCACTGTTCTGCATTTCATTTCATTCACAGCACATCCTTCTCTGTCTTTTTATTCCGTCTGTAGATCCACACCAAAGAGAGAGATACTTAAAGAGCAGCGTCTATCTCGCCCCGCTCAATGGAGAAATACAGCACGCCAACTCAACAGGTAGTTTCAGACGAAATGGCTTTTAGTAACCTGTGTTTATGTGCTACTCAGATGACAGCTTGGGTTGTTTGTGCACTTTCAATTCGGTGGCCTTGAGTTGTGTTGTGTGCTCTTGTTCCCTTGCAGCGTGGCGAGACAGCTTCCTGCGAATACAGACGCTGGTGCTCATTGGTGGACAAAATGATGGCGTTATAACACCATGGGAGTCAAGGTCTCTGCAAATATTTCATCAAATGAGTTTGTCAGAGTTAGAAATCATCAAAGCCTTACATATGCTGGTAAAGGATTAATGTGGTGTTTAGCAGACTGTAATGAACATGAGAAATATGTAGAGTGACGTTTGAACTTCAAAAGCTCTTATGGGATCATGTGGTGGATTTTTTTGAGTATGTTTGCAATCTCTAAAATTTAGGCCTTGAATAAAACATGCTCAGTCATTTCATATCTTTTCACAGTTTATCTCTTTTCTCCCCACAGTATTTTTGGGTTTTATAACAGTAACGAAACTGTGGTTGAGATGGAAAAGCAGGATGTGAGTGGATATATTCATTCCTACTATTATTTTGTTTAGTTTATTAAAGGAATTTCTTCAGAAAATGTACTCAATCTCATGCAATCCATCATGTAGATGCGTTTGTGTCTTTATCGGAACAAATTTGGAAAAATCTAGCATTACATCACTTGCTCACCAACAGATCCTGTGCAGTGAATGGGTGCCGTCAGAATGAGAGTCCACACAGCTCCAATCTATCAATTACTGTCTTGTCGGGTAAAAAGATGCAAGTTTGTAAGAAAAGAAGATGTTTTTAACTTCACATTTGGATAAAGACCTCTATATATAACATTGGTTTCTCCAGTGAAAAGGTAATCTTAATAGAGAAATATTAAGCACCATTTACATGCAAAATGTGTATTATTGTGATGTTTATCAGCTGTTTGGACTCCCATTCACTACAAATGGTCTGTTGGTGATGTAATACTAAAATTCTCCAAATCTGTTCTTAATAAAGAAACAAACTCATCTACATCTTGGATGGCCTGAGGGTGGGATTTCAACAGATTTTCATTTTTGGGTGAACTATTCTTTTAGTGGTGCAGTTCAGTTGTCCTAACCATTTTTCCACTCTTCCCAGTGGTATATAAGAGATGCTTTTGGCTTGAAAACACTCAACTCAAAAGGAGTCGTGGTCAAGTATGTCATCCCTGGTGTACCCCATACATCCTGGCATTCAAACTTGACAGTCTACAAGAACTGCATAGATAAGTGGCTCACCTAATCTAAGGAGATGGAAAGAAGGAAACTGATCTTGTTACATTTGCACATTCCTCAGTGTAATCATGTCTCATTGTACACTTATTAATCACCTAAGATCTTTTATTTTTTGATAACATAATGTGATAAATTATTTTGATGGTTTTCTAATATAGTTTTCTAGCTATTTTGTATTTATGTCAAATCAAAGTTTGAATATTGTAAAAAAAGTTTTGTCCTGTCACTAGAGATAATGCATGTCTAATGTTTAGTTTAAATCAAATAAATTGTAAAATAAAATATTAAATTGTTATACAAAAAAAAGGAAATGATCATTGCAAAAATGTGTTTGTCAAAGTTCAGGCTATTTCTCAACATTGGTCTATTTATATATAGATGTAGATAGATAGATATAGATGCAAAAGCCTCTAAAAGCCATCTTGGTCAAAAATGTGATGATAATACTGAGTAAATGCTCTCCACATGTTGTATGTTTATCAATTACTTTCACTAAGTCTTAGCCTCTGAGAAGTACCAGTACTTCCACAGAAACCTGTACAAAGTAGCCAGAAAGAAATGCTAATTTTAAAGAAAAGCGTCATACGTGCTTTTGCATAGGAGCTCTTTGTATAAATATATATATATATAGCCCAACATAGACACACACACACACATATATATATATATATATATATATATGTGTGGAATGACATGAAGAAACAGAACAAACTGAGACAGACTAAATTCAGAAGAACTGTGGTTACATCTCCAAGATGCTTCAAGAAACTTACCTGCAACAGTACTATTATAAGTTTTAGGCATTTGTGTAAATATTCTATAAAATGAGGAGGCTGTCAAGAATAATGTCATAAAATTAAATCAACATTTGGTGTGGCCATTTGCATTTAAAGCAGCTTTTGCTCCAGGTCTGTGCACATAGATTTTCAGTTAGCTTCTGAAAGTCTCTTGAAGCATCTTGGAGACGTTGCAACAATTTTTCTGGATTTAGTCGGTCTCGGCTTGTTGTCTCAGACTGGATGATGATAAGATGTGATCTCTATGTGGAGCACTGGCTGTTGTCAGACTCTTTGTGCAAACAAAAATCTCACTGGATTATGACACCTATTGAAAACCATGTTTTTGCTGGTGGAAATACTTGAGTTATAATTTTGGCCACCTCTGTATATATATATAGACTTATATACGACATGTGTGTGTGTGAATGCGCATGACAGCATGAACAGCTGGAGCGCGCCACGCAGCTGCGGGCTGAAACAGGTATTTATGATGACGTCAGTAAGGTAGAGCGGCGCGCGGCGGCTGCCACTCCGGTTTGGACGCGCGAGAGCTTCTGCTCGAGACCGTGAAGACACTTCCTGAGCGTCGGTAAGCGACTTTATCTGTCAGTTTGTGATTGTAACGGGATATTTTCGTTTCTCGTAACGTCTCAGGTCAGTTGACGGTTGTGTTAAAGAGCTGTTTGGTCTATCGTATCAAGTTTTGTCCTCTGCCGGGTCATTCTGACTTTCCAGGAGTCAAAAGTCAGTTTCGCTTGGGTTTGTTTAGTGGCGGTTTATCGTATTTTAAGCGTTGCGATAGTGGTTTAAAATCACTTTTAAATGAACACGGAGAGAAAAACAGAGAGTTGCTGTGATTAGTCATCGTATGGAAAGATCTCTGCCAACGCGTCACTTATTTACATAATTTATTTGAGTTTTTAAGCTGTGCCTTTAAATAAAAATAATAATAAAAAAAAACCCGTGCTAGTTTTTCATAGATCTGATTGAGAGTGATCGTTTACCGAAAATGGGAGATTCTGTCAACATTTATTCACCTAATATTGTTCCAGACCTGAAAGGAACATAAGAGATGTTAGGCAGACTGACAGCCTCAGTCACCGTTCACTTTTATTGTATGGGAAAAATTGCAAGCGAATTGCAATGCTGACTGGTTGTCAGTTAACTGCTTAATGTTGTGTTTGACATTTTCTTACGGTGTTCAGGGTAAAACGGCAAGTTATACAGGTTCAGAACAACATTAAACACTGTTAGTAAATGATTACATAAATTAGATTTCTGGCTGAACTATGCTAGTGTGTTGTCCAATTAAAGTCTTCAATAAACATATCATCTTTGTTTTTATACATGCGTTTAGAGCTCAAGGCCGATGTGTCCAGCCTGTGTAAACATTAAGACTTTATTTAGGGGAGAGTGAGCTGTCATTCACTGGATCCACCCCAGCCAAAGGACAACAGTGAACTACTGATAGATTCACACAGGTGTGTAAAGTGTGTCTTTGTGTATACAGTTCCAAAAGCTCCTTAGCCAGTATCATGTTGTATCTTTTTTTTCCAGTGAAATACAGTTTTCAAAGAATGCATTGAGATTTTTATTATTTTTATTTGTTGTTGAACTACTTATCTATATCGTATTGCACTATTATTGTTATTATTATTATAGGGCACCTGTTCATGATGACTTCTCGTGGTAAAAGTGAGGGATGCCGCATCTGTGGGAGTGACCTTCAAGGCAACCAGCGGCGATGGCTGTATGCAGGTCAGAACAGAAAGGGGGCACAACCTCAGACGCCGACAGACTTTTCTAGCAAAGGAAGCTTGCCCAGATCGGCACAGAGCAGCCCATGGGGTATGACCTGCAGAGAACATGTCTCATTACATTACATTTTCTTATTCTGTATACATGTCAAAATAAAAAGGAGAATACAAAAACGCACATCAAAGTGCCATCTATGTTTTAAAGGAACACACAACTTTTTTTGGGGGGAAAATGGGCTCATTTTCAAAGTCCCCTAGAGTTAAACAGTTGAGTTTTACTGTTGTTAAATCCATTCAAACAATCTCTAACGGTCTAATCAGATTCAATGATCTATGCTAAGCTACAATCGGCTGAATGGATTCAACAATGATAAAACTCAACTGTTCAGGGGAGTTGGAAAATAAGTCTATTTTCGAAACAAAACTGACGTGTTCCTTTTATTATTGCGTGTTTGATTATAACCACTTATGTTTTTAATCTTTTATTTCTAGGCAGCACTTTATCGCTCAGCTCTTCCCGTTCGCTCTCGAAGTCTCGTGGCCTGCTCACCCCCACAAAAGGAATAGACCTACTCTGTGTGCTGACACATATATTAGAGCAGCCTGTACCACGTGGGAGCGGTCAGGGGGAGTTTGTATGCGGCAAGTGTGTGTCCGTTCTGGAACGAGTTTTCAAGTTTGACTCTGTCATCGCCCGAGTCCGAGTGCTGTCGAGCGAGAGACTACAGAAACTCACTCAGGAACGGGACAAGG
This sequence comes from Enteromius fasciolatus, assembly GCA_032361145.1. Lineage (NCBI taxonomy): Eukaryota > Metazoa > Chordata > Actinopteri > Cypriniformes > Cyprinidae > Enteromius > Enteromius fasciolatus. The sequence goes on from JAUMHR010000069.1 coordinate 13,984,111, forward strand.
TCAGGAGATGGGTGCGAAGCATGTACGATCAGCGCCACCCGTCTACCTTCAAGAGAAACGGAAGTTCCAGTGAAGATGAAGGGGACCGGAAGGACTCCGCAGGGGAAGGATACAGAGAAATGCTGAGGGACAACATGGCCCTTTCTGAGTATGAATGGTGGTCTGAGAAAGCTGAGTCTTGTCCGTATTACAGGAGAACGGGGAAGCGGTGCCAGAAAGGCAAGATGTGTGAGTGTTGCGACTCCTTGAGGGTGTCCGACTCGGACTACGAGTCAGTTTGTGGGATTCCACGTCACCTGCCCGATCAAGCCTTCGCATCGCCGGGCCTCTCTCGAGAAAAATCCTGCAGCATGCCTCTTCATTGGTCGAAAGTGCCATCTGTCAGATCCAGCCCCGCCTCGTTGTCCGGTTCCTGTCATTCTTTGCGCTCTCAAACCCGCACTGCCTCCGTTCAGTCGCTGGACTCATTAGACGGCAATGATCCGTTTGATTGGCCAGAAGAGCATTCGGCCATTATAGACACCGTTTTCAAAGAGTTAAGGAGAATTGAAGGAAAGCCGGTGAGGTCACCTGCTGGAAGTCGTATTCCTGTGTTGCACAGAGGGGACATGGTGAATGGGAAGGACGAGGTGGGACTGAAAGCTGGGTTAGTGAAGGTCCTGAATTTTGGAGAGGGCGACAACGGGATGGAGGATGAGTTTGAAGAAGAGTGCGATGACATCCTGACCGAGCTAAAAGACGACTTCATGCCATTGCGTAGAGAGGTGAGGACTTTCAGACTGTTTTAGATGGGTTTTTGAAGCTTTTCAATTCATTTTTTTTTAATATGTCTTTTTAGGCATCCGCAGGTAGGGTGCATCATGCTGTGAAGCAGTTGCGTGAACAACTCGTTCAAGCTCAGGCTTGCATCAGAGGTCTGGAGGCACAGCTCAGGGACACCAGCAAACCAACAACCGATGCTCCTGCCAAGCAGCTCAAATCTTCCTCGCTAATGGTAAGTACGACAAGGCAGGGATAATTAAGTTAAATGGCATGGGTGTTTCACGCGATCATGTGTGCCGTGTGCATTGTGTTTAAGAGGCTTAGCACAGCACATCTGAGGCACACCCTCTCCTAAACTTTTTGTTGACTTTTTGCAAATGATGCCTTATATAGGGTATATTACTGAAGGTGTGTGGATGTTTTTAAAAATATAGTGTTTGGGTTTGCCCACATAGAGAGGCGTATACACACACACACACATACTCGCGTGCGCACACACACCTCTTCTAGGAATCCTCCCAGACCAGAGGAGTTTGCTCTAGGCTTTTTTTCATAGCAGGCTTGTCAGCTACTACATTTTACATTGTTTCAGTCTCTATTTCAGCTAAATACATTAGTGCTGATTTTGTAGTATATGTATGTGTAATGTTTATATTTGTACTGTGTATATATATAACACGCATAACTCCTTCAGAAACGGCCAGAAACCTTGTCGTGATTGATTGATCAGCTGACCACATTGCTAAAACTGCCCGGTCCTGCAGATTTGCTTTATGCAACATTACGAGGATCAGGCCCTTTATTTCTGAACATGCTTCAAAACTCCTTGTTCTATTGCTCTGTCCAGGCTGGACTATGGCTAATGCTCTCTTGGCAAGTCTTCCAGACAGTTCTATCAAACCTTTACAATTAATCCAGAATGCGGCAGCAAAATTAATTTTTAATGAGCCAAAAGAATGTAAGTCACACCTCTGTTTATCAACTGTTATTTGTTTATCCACTGGCTACCAATAGCTGCTCGCGTAAAATTCAAGGCATTAATGTTTGCCTACAAAACTGCCGCTAGCTCCACACTCCTTTATCTAAATTACACATACACATACGTCTGAAGTAATGAATAAGTTACATTTTATTCAGAAAGACAACACAAACACCTTTAAAAGCAAATGTTTCATAAAAATAATTTGTTGGGATTCTGATGACTGAACAGTAGATAAACTCTTTATAAATATTTTTTAAATAAAAAAAAAGAGATATAAATATAAAAAAGTGCTATTATTGAATTAAAAAAAATCCATATAATTAAAATGAAAAATTACTAAAAATTTAATTACTAAAATGCTAATAAAATTAAAATGACAACTGAACAAATAAAATAGAAGATAATTTAAAATATTAATAAATAATGTAATAGAATATAAACATTACCAAAATAAAAACTGCAGAAGTATTTGGACAACAACATGACAAGATAAAAAAAAGACAACTGAGAAGATGAAACAATAGGCATATTATCATTAATTTGATAGTTAATGAATTTGATGTGTTGTTATATAATGCAATTACTTTATGTGCTGTTACATGAAGTATGATTTTTAAGTGCCAAAATATTTTGTGGCTACTGTACATAACTACTCTTAGTTACATGATTTACCTTAATTCTGTATTTTACAGAGTGCTGTAATTTCATAGCACTGGTGCATGCAGGGTAGGAGCTATTGAATGGGTGCTCGCTAGTGTGAGCTGCTAGCAGTTATATAACACTAGTGGAATGCTGTCATGAGGAGTCACAATGCCATGAACTGTCCCTCAGGCATGACATGGAGTCATTTTGCTGGGAATGATGCCTGTTTGTGAGACTAACACCTATCTGATCTGTTTTGCCACCCAGACCAGTCTGAACAATAAAAATGACCTCATAGAGAGTCTCAGCCAATCGCTGCACAGCAGAGAGAATGTAATCCAGGTGAGTACTGAATTAATGAACTCAGATGCAGGATAAAAACAGATTGTGTGGAGGTCACGGACGTGTCAGTGATCCATGTGCTCCCCTCTCTTAAGGAATGTGTGACTTTGATCCAGAAGCTGTGTGCTGAGCAGAGACTGGAAACACAGGACACTGATAAACTCATTAAAAAACTGGCCAGCGCTGTGACTGATACACGCAGTGAACGTGAGGTGAGGTCTGACTGAGCAAAATTCTGTTGTTCCTAAATTAAGGTCATTATAATTAATTACTATAATCTAACAATCTAATCATATAATAAAACCTATTATTTAGAAGTGAATTAAACCATTATTTTGTCACTTTATGCCCTATGATATTCCTCTTGTCAGTATCTTGTGTGTGTGTGTCTGTATACACACATTTTTAAAAGCATTAATACTGTTCTCTCAAACTTTCAAATAAATGCTGTTCTTTTCAGCTTTCTATTCATCAAAAGAAAACAATAAATTTATCATGGTTTCCACACAAATATTAAGCAGTACAAGAATGTTGAATGTTTTTAACACTGATAGTAATATGAAATATTTCTTGAGCTCCAAATAAGCATGTTATAGTGATTTCTGAAGGATCACGTGACACAGCTAAAGATTCATCTGAGGAGTAAATACTTTTTTTTTTTTTTTTATTCATAAAAAAACATTAACTAATATTTTACTATATTACTACATCTATGATTAAAAATCAAAGGTGAACAACATAAAAAAACTGACCCCAAACGTTATTGTTTGTTTTATTCAATTATCAACCACCTTCTTTTTAAGCATTTTTTTTCTTTATTCCCTGGTGTTTTAAATCTTTCAAGCATAGCATAAGTACACAGACAGCATACAGTGAAGCTCTTGCTAACACACCCAGTCAATATGAGTTTTGGCTGGGTTCCTGTGTTGGGTGATTAACTTGAGTACAAGAGCACTTGTGTGTTTGCTTGGCCCAGGTAACACTGGATGCACAATGTTCAATAGTGCTTATAATTTTCTATGTTAATGTTTTAATCAGACGGTCCTGGAGGCCCAGCTGTCTGAGGCAAATGAGAGAGAGAAAGCTCTGGAGAAACAGCTGCAGGCTGTAAGAGACGCTGGCAGAGAGCGAGACCGAGACTTCATCACGCTCAACACTGTGCTCCAGTGTAACCAGGATGTTATTAACGTGAGTCAAACAAACAGTGTGCTTATTCAATGGTACACACACACTGTTTACTTAATCGCTTGGTTAGTAACCGCTGCTGTTATTCTTGAGTACTATTCACTAAAGAATAAACGAGGCATTGATGCTTCTCAAAGTGTAGTGGGTTTTAGTTTCCCAATTATTTAATCTAGAGACAAAAATGTTTTGTTTCTTCACATAGCACCTGCGTGTAGAGCTCGCAGAGCGAGATCAAGCCCAACAGGAGATGATGAAAGAATGGGAAGTGTGGAAAGAGAGAGATTCAGCTCTGACTGCACTGGTGAAGGAAAACAAAGACTATATTTCCCAGCTAAAGGAGGCGCTGGAGAGTTCATGCCGAGATGTGAAGGTAGACATGGCGTTATCTTCCTTGGCTTCTCTTACAAAGTTCTGTTGATTTTAGTTAATGGATCATTTCCAGTAGTCAACTATTAACATTCTGCCTGTAGGCACTCTCGGACTCGCTGATTGGACGGGGATTGGAAGGGGGCGGAGCTGAGGCTGGATTAGTCAATCAGCTGAGAGAGAAAGAAGCTTTGCTGGCAGCGAGTTTTAGAGAGAGAGAGGGGCTCAGTGCAAACATGCTGCAGGAAATCTCAAGCCTCTCCTCGGCCTTGACCGATGCCGAAAGCATCATACTGGTATACATCTGACTGAATCATAACTTTAGTTTTCCATTTTCAAAAAGTTCAGCTCACTGCCAATCATTTTTAGTGTGCTGAATCTCTCAAAAAACTGAAAATCTGAATCTAATAAACTTGTCACTTCACGGTTTAGCCATTTCATGGTGTAACAGAAAAGCAATTGCGCCACCTGGTGGCGCGTAAAGACACTGCTCTGTCCTTTAACAGTGGTCTTTACTGAAAGCTTTCATCAACATGCCTCCATGTTCTTTTAGGACCAAAGAGAAAATCACAAACAAGCCATCGCTGCACTATCAGAGCAACTCAAAAACACACTCAAGGAGCTGAGAGAGAAAACCAAGGAGAAAAAGGAGGCTGAACTAGGCTGGAAGAAGGAAAATAAGGACAGAGCTTTTGAGGAAGGAAAATTAAGAGACAATCTTCAGAAGAGGGATAAACTCATAGAAGTAAACAACCTGTTTCTAAGCTGCTACCAGTGTAACATATCCTTCATGATCACAAATTACTGATGTATTTTCTTGTTTGCCCTTTATAGCAAGTACTTCTGGAGTTAGAGGAGCGGGACGGCGTGTTAACAGAGCTACAGCAAAACATCTCTAG
>JAUMHR010000069.1:13989388-14003777 GCA_032361145.1 Enteromius fasciolatus
TGAATTTATGACAGGGCCATTACAGGTTGCTTTAGTAATTTAGATACAGAGCTGTAAAATGTTCTCATTACTTCCCACACTACCAGATTGTGGTTTAAAGATTTACACACACGTGCCTTTTCAGCACATGCTTTGCTTATTAATTATTATTTTCCCATAATCCCACAATCCCTACTGCCGTTATTATTATTATTGTCTAGATCGTTTTATTAATTGTAAGTGGATATGTTGAATACCGCTTTTCTTGTTAATGTTTGATTTGTCTTTTCCCAATGTGATCTTATATTTGTTCTATGTTTATGAATGTTTTCTCGTGCTGATTTGTTTTGGAGATGCCTTTATAGTCCCAAATGGGATGTGCTATCTTCGTTCTAGCGTAGAGAGACCTTTTGCACAACGGAAGGATTTACAGACTCTTTGCAAAGCAGTTTTTTAATCTGTTAATTTTATTTTGGGTATGCAGGAATCCCCACAACTTGGTGCATACCTCGCATTTAAAATGACGCCTCAAGTTTGTGTGGGTTCTCTCAATGTTTTGATGGAGGTTTTCTTTTATGTCTGAAATATTAAAGGTTCTTTCTTGAGAACTTCAGGGTTTAATTGACAATAAAGCCTCAAAAAATCTAAAAGACTGTGTGATCCTTATGTTTGGTGCTAGATCTTTTTTTTTATAGATGACCTCTTCATATTACATATCAGATATTTTTAGGGTCTCAAAAAGTGATACAGATGTCTACTGTCAAAACATTTGTCTAGGTATGCTTGTTGATAGTATATAAATAAAATTGTGTGTGTGTGTAATGTATACATACATACAATTATAAGTGCATACAACAATCTTAATTATAGTTATACTACACAATATCTAAATATACAAGTCTTTATATATTTTCCATATTTGGAATGGAAATATTATGTGATTTAATAAAAAGATAGAAACTTTTAATGGTAGTTTTATGGTAATATAGCTTTTTTCAGACATTCTTCACTGCAATTATCTGAGATTAAATGCAAGGCATTTGTTTTTGTCATGCCTTCATCCACTAAATCAAACTATCTTTTAATAATTCATGTAGTTTGCCAGACTAATTTAGGTTGTTGCACATCACAGCACACTTTCCGTTCTCCTCGTGTAACAGGATCTTCACTGATTGAGTTGCAGTGTGAATGGAGCTGAATGATCTGCCTCCATTGACACTCGTTCATTAGCGTGTCTCGCGTTACCCAATCAGAGCTCTGTGCGCGTCCCCTGAGGAACAGTTGCGTTGGAGACACCAACACTTTTAAACCCAAACACCTTGGAGTTAATCGGATTGTTGCACTGATGGTAAAGTAAAGTAGTTACCAAGGGTGCAACTTTATATTTCGCTTTCGCAAGTGTCCCCCTCGTCCCCAGTGGAAATTACGCCCCTGGTAGTACCATGATCATGAAGCGGCCGGTCCAGTGCGCTCCTCCTCCGGCTGTGGTTGTGGGATCTAAAGGCTGGAGGGATGCGACTGTCCGCTCGATTCTGCGCGCCGAGGACATTCGGCGTCAAGCTCACGTAGACCAGCTGCACTCATCCACACGCTACCGCAGCGTTGGGACATTCACCTCCGGACTTCCTCAGCTAACAGCTTACAGCAGCGTCGATAAGGAGCACAATGAGAGTGACTCGGAAAACAAAGAGGAATTCCGACCTAAATCCATTGGAAGTATGGTAAAGTACCTAAAAAGTTGAAACGCTATTTTATAACAGTACAATAGCAGTGAAAGGCCTGTTTGCCATTATAAAACTAATAGGTTTGGTCCTGGTTTCTGATAGGTTGAGGCATCATGACGTATTGCGCACCACTAATTGCTGATTGTTTTTAATTGTGGATGTTTTGCATTTCATATTTTAATGTTTTAAAGTTTGCATGCTTAGTTTTTTACTGAATACAAATTTTATATAAGCACTAATGTCTAAAAGGGACGTTTTTATAAGAATGGACTTAGAAAGTGGGGGTCAAGTCAAGATGTTTTTTTAATCGTTTCTTGAAGATGGCTACTCGGACTGAGTTTGGCAGGACATTTCACCGAGAGGGAACAGTTTATTTAAAAAAAAAAAAAAAAGTCATTAAAATTGCATATAGCAAATGTATTGCGGTGTTGTTGGTACTGGCCGTGTAAGTTACACTGCCTTTGTGTTCTGTTTCTCTGGATCACGGGGTTTAAATTGATTTAGGGGAATCAAAGAAGAAAAAAAAAACGTAAAAGTACAAGAATATGTATTTTTGTGAAGTAATCAATCTCAACTGCACATAATACATAGGCTAATTAAAACGTAGCCTACCTCGAATACTTTCACTGAAGCGAATTCGCCCTAGGCACAACGTCTTTGATTTGATTGGCCATCTAAATCATTTTAATATTTTAATGAGCGATGACGCACAACAGAAAATTTACATTTAAAAAAAGTTAAAAAAAAAGTTTTGCTTTTATTCTAAGAGAAAGAAAATAAAGCTCATTGCACAAGCTCTTCAGTTTTGTTGTTGTTAACATTGTTGTCATTTAAGAATCCAGTTTGTTTATTATATTCAGTTTAACAGCATAATTCACCTGTTCAGGTCATTTCAGTGGTAGGCTGTGATGTTCATGTAGATACGTTACGTATAGGCCTATTAAAATCTATATAATTCACACAATAGTGCCTATATATTTTGCTCTGTGCGCCTTTTTAATTTATGTTAATATTAACGTTACCTCATGAAAGGAAAATGCTGCGAAAGTGTTATTTTATTATTGTTGGGGCAGTAGTCAGCTCAAAATGCAGTATCTATTTTGCATAGAACTACCCCAACCCCTTACAGTAATGAAAATACAGTAACTAATGTTGACCGCGAGAAAAATTACGTAATGTTGATTACGTAGGACAATCTAACGGGTATGTTTTGCAAGTAAACACAAAACTGCAGTCTGGGTGAGCACAATATAAATAATTTCAAACATTTTAAAATGAATGGAAATTAATTAGAAGTTGTATTTATTGTGGGGCTACATGTTCAAGAGAAGTACATACCATATTTATACAATATGATAAAACGTTGTTTTTCTTTGATAGCTCACATCTGGAGTCATTAGCGGGCCGTTCCCTCCGCCGGCCCTGCGTGATAAGAGTGCGGTGGTCAGCACCGGTATGGCGGGTGATTATATGCGGGGTGTGAGAGAGGTGGAGGGTCACCTGCGCAGACAGGCAGGCAGGGTCACACAGGAGGGCACCAGGGTGGAGCATCAGAGGGAACGACTGGAAAAATTGCTCCGCAGTCTTAGGAGAGCATTGCTGGTCAATCACCAAAGTGCAGAAGGCAGAAAGTTTTGACCGGCCACCACAGAGACCGTGAGTAGCTACAATGTAGTCTATTTTAAAATGACCCCATGGGAAGTTTGAGATCAAATGCGGACTACAATATATTAAGCATCCTTCTTTTGAAAAATAAGGAGCGCAAAATCATGGCTTCCACTATATGTTTTGTCAAGATACGGGATGGAGCAGATGATCTTCTACGCAATGAACGAAGAGGCCTGAATGTACTAAAACAAGAATTGGAGAGCATGTTGAAAAAGACCTCGACTCAACAACAGGTGAAAAAAAGGGCCTTGCATAATGTAGATATAGCTAATGCCTATAAAGTAATGTTTTCACATGAAATAGGAGGTCACACTGTTTTGTTTTTCTAATCTCTATTCTGTAGATAAACTGTATAATCTGAACTGCTATTTAAAAGTATGGGGTCCACAAGATTTACAAGAAATGTGTCTGTTTTTACACAGCAAGAATGCAATAAATTGATGTGAATAAAGTGACAGGAAAGACACGATACAAAAGATTTCTATTACATATTTTTACAAAGTTTTCCAAAAACACAACATCCTTCCCAACAACCTACCCCAGATAGATTTAAATATTTCTATTTTTAATAAATGCTGTTTTTTTTTTATTAAAGTGCCATTTCTAATATGATCGTTCATGCAGTGTGTCATGTAGCTGTATGTGAACAGTGCACAATACGTTTTTTGTCTATCAAAAAAAGAGTCGGCTCACATTCACCTAAATGAGTCATCAGCAATTCTAATTTTTTTCTGTTATGGCCACACGCTACGAAGTAGCATATTTGCATAATGTCCGCCCACGTTCTACGTCACAAACAACTTGCCCCGCCCACAAACAGTACATTTTAAACGTGGATTACATAATGTCAAGAAGACGCTGTATCCTGTGCTCTCATTCAGTTATGGCAATGGGTGTTTCATTTTCCGACACACACTGTAGCGGTAGACCAATCATAAAGGACTGCGCCATCTGACCAATCACAGCAGTGAGGGCTCACGGAGAGGAGGGGTTTAGACAGACTGATTCTTCGAACTGCTTCACACGATTCATTTAGAAATGGGGTAAAATTAAATCTATTTTTGGAGAAAACTAGAGTGTTTTTGACCTTGCATACATGTAAACCTGTTTTAAGAGACTCATAAAACAATATTAGCAACCTTTGAAGCAGCACTTTAATCATAGTTCTCACAAAAACATTACATTTACACGTTTTTAAGCACCAAATCACAATATTAGAAGGATTTCTGAAGGATCATGTGACTGGTTTTCCTGTACTTTTTGATCAAATAAATGCAGCTTAGGGGAGCATAAGAAACTTCTTTTAAAAGTATAAAGAAATCTTAACAATCTTAAGTATTGGACGATGCACTGGACATATTTTTCATTAACAAATGAAAAATCTCAAGTTGAACTTACATGTTCAGGATAATTAAATTGCTTCACCATGAATTAAAACATATATATGTTAAAATATGTTAATATAAAACATATATTAGTACTGTATACTATACTGTAGTAACTGTATAACATTACTCTGGTGTAAAGCTGCTTTGCAATGATATGTATCATGACAAGCGCTATACAAATAAATTTTGAATTGAATTTAATTAAAAATAGAATATGCTGTATTGTGTTGTTGTTTTTTTTGTGTATATATATATATATATATATATATATTTTTTTTTTTTTTTTTTTTTTTTTTTTGAGGTTTTGTCTGAGAGCAGTAAGCAGCTGTTGGATTGTGCCTTTGAGAGATCCATAGTAACAGAGCTGCTTCCCCAGCACGGCTCACGCTCAGCGGGTGTGAAAACATACCCTTCTCCCCTCTCCCTGAAACCTGACCCCACCGGACCGTTTACTCCAGGTACTCTGAGCCACATTTATTTTAAAGTCTCAAACCCTTTTTTTTGTCTCTGTCAACCAAACCTTTGTGCAGACACCGAACTACTGTTGGTACCTAATCTCACTCTGTCTGTCATTAAGAGTGCAAACAGGCTTTGGATTCTTCATCAACAGTACTACGTCAATCTCAGCAGCTCAGAGAAAACATTTCACAAGTCATGAGTGATGTCATCAGTAAGCAAACAGATATGCACCGTTCAGCCAGTGAGGCCCTGCTGAAGAAAATCAATGAAAGTATCAACCTAGAGGTGCGTGATTAAAGCGGAGAGTGGAATGGAACGCTAAATTATGATTTATTGGCACAGACTGAATACATAATAAAAAAATCTGTTCTCTTGACTTGTGAAGTGTCACAGTTTCCGCCAAAACATTAAACGGCACAATCGTTTTCAACATTAATAAGAAAAGTTTCTCGAGTGCCAAATCAGCATATCAGAATGATAGGATCACGTGACCCTGAAGACTGGAGTAATAAATCATAAATGAATAAACTACACCTCAAAATGTATTCGAATAGAAAACACTTATTTTAAATTGTAATAACATTTCACAATATTGGTGTTTTACTGTATTTTTGCTCAAATAAAAGCAACCTTGGAGAATAAGAGACTTAAAAAAAATAAAATAAAGAAAAATATAATCTTACAAACACCATACTAGTGTATGCTAAAAACAGAAATATGCAAAAATATGTAGAACTTTTTTAAATGATGGATATTGAAACGCTGTATGGATTTGCTGAATTTTCTCCAGAGGTCCAATAAATATTATTATATGATTAAAAGAGCTAAATGGAAATGGAAGGAAATGTGTTTTGAAGACATAATTAAAAACGCGATACATTTGCTCTTGCAATTTGATGAAATTAACTGTTTTGGACTAGATTGCTGTATTCAGGTATATATACTTTTTCTTCTGCTTCATCAGCAACATCTGACACTGAGCTCAGCTGCAACGAGACAGGCCATTTACCGCAAACAGAGACAGATGCAGTGTGCCAGCTACAGTCTTGGCAGAGCTATGGTATGCATTTATTTATAAACTGTGGTGCTAATTTACTACCAAAGTGACTTTCAAGTGCATATATTAAGGTTGTGAAAACTACTTGACCACTAGAATTCATCTTTAAGTGTTACTAAACCCCTAGATTCTGAATATTATCACTTTTCACTCACTGATTGAAGTAGATGAATTTCTTCCTTGCAGGGCCCAGTCTGCAGCGCTGATCTTTTTTGTCGTGAGAGATTGAGCAGGCCTATGACTCAGCTGTATGGGCGGCATTCAAGTTTTGGCCTTCCAGAATCCGACCTCCTAACACAAGTCAGAGCAGTAGATGCAATCTAACATTCCTCTATTATCTGTCAATCATAAAGCGCAATGATAATATAATTGAAGCACTGTTAACCCATACATTCCCCTCATACTCTCAGGGCAGCTCTATGCTCCGGAAACACCTGGAATCCTCAGGGAAAGAGATCACAGAGCTGCAGGTCGCTCATCAGCAGCTGGAGGATGACAAGTATGGAAAGCGTGCCGCAGCCAGTGTGGACTCTGCTGTGATGAGGCTGAGGAGAAGACTTGTACGTCCCCAGTCTGTCCGACCTGCAACCAGTTAAAACTCTACTGACAGCAATTTTAACATAAAGATGGTGCCTCACTTGCTGAAGTCTGAAATATGGGGTCTTTATGATTGTTATACAAAGTTACCAACCAAGTGGTGTTTGCAAAATAAGACTATGGTGATTGACATTGGAACAATTTTCAATATATATACATGCAAGACGTGTTAAGATTGGAGTGACACTCCAACATTATTCAAATACCGGTAGCAGTGTATTTGACTCATGATTTGTTGTATCACCACCAAAGCCTTAAATAAAGATTTATAGTGTTGTACAGTTCTGATACACTTCACCACTAAGCAGAGTTGGAGTCATGATCATGGTCTTGAGACTACATAAACACGGTCCTGAGTCTCAGACAAGACTGCAGTCCATTTCCACTGTACTGAAGGTGATAACAACCAATTGCTGATGCATTTTCATAACCATTACAGACAGCTCTGAAAAGCAAAATATATGCTGTTTTTTCAGTTCTTTAAAATGCATTGATCTTGTCTCCAACTTATGAAACATATAAAAACGTACATAGACATAAATGCATATCATTTCTCCTGTGATATGATAGAAGGCAAGATGCCTTGACGATGATTTGAATTATGCCGAATGAGTCTTATCTGTGTCTCCAGACTCTTCCTCTCTTTCTGCACTTTCTTGCCCTCTTCTTTCAGTTTCTCTCTCTCTTCATTCACTCTCTTCTCTTCCTCTCTCAGCTTTCTCATCTTCTCCTCAAACAGCCGCAGCTCCTCCTCAAACTGCTCTTTCTCTTTCCCCAGTCTGTCCGTCAGTTCAGCATGCTCTCTCTCTCTCTGCTCCAGTTCTTTCTCAGCCACCCCGACAACGCCACACTCGAAACTCTGCTGCTGAGACAGTGATACAGGAAGTGCAATGAAAATGTAAATATGTAAACATTAAGGTATAGTTGGCCCAACCATGAAAACCTGCTGACTCTGCAGTGAATGGGTCCTGTCAGAATTAGATTGACAACGAGATCCATTTTAACTTCAAACCGTTGCTCACCACAAAACATCCTCTATCCATAACTTTGCATTCTCCAGAGAAGTTATAATTTAATATCAATCAAGCGGTTTACAAGCGAAAATTGATAAATAAATGTGTCAGGGGATTTCGACGTGAGAGGACAGGGGATAGATTATAGACTGGTATTTTTATGTTAATTGATGTACCAGAGTGATCTGGATTTCCTGTGGATTACTGTGATGTTTTCATCAGCCGTTTGGTCTCTCATTCTGACGGCACCCATTCACTGCAGAGGATACATTGGAGGACAAGTGATATGATGCAGAATTATCCAAATCTGTTTCAATGAAGAACTCATCGACATCTTGGAAAACCTAAGAGTGAATAAAATTCTTGATTTTGGGTGAACTATTCCTTTAAGAGTCTGGAACATAATTTAAAAAACTCTACTTTGTTATATAATACATACAAATAACACTATCACATTCTAGATAAACTGTTTAGATAAACGCACTCTGATAAATATTACCATACCCACCCTTTTGACATCATAATCACTTGTAAGTGTTTGGGGTGGAGCTTCTCCCTCGAGGAGGAGGAGACTTTGAACTTCAAAGCAGCTGTCTTGGATTATTATAGCAGCCTTCAAAGTAACAGTATGATATGTAGAAATTATGCAAATAAGTACATTTATATGTAATAAAAATGAATCAACGGCTCACACCTGCAGACTGTAGAGTATGTGGATTAGGTTATGAACACCCTCCGCTACCTAGATTGGTAGAGAAAATGCAAATACGCCACTTTTTATAATCATAAATGCTGAACAGACAAAATACACCACATTCATGATATACAGGCAGAATTTCTACATAAAGTTATTGATAAATTCATCATAAGCATAAATTGTTCCACTGAATTTAATAGTACACAAAGGTTTTATAAACAGTTAACATATCATGTTATCTGCTTGCGTTTTCAAGAATATGTTCAAATTTATCTTAAATTGCAGTAATTTATAGCAAATTGATTTTTACCTTTAAATAAGTCTGATAGGCGGGGCTTATTGGGGCTATTGTGAGAGGCCCCACCCCTGTTCCTACCAAAGCACTCCTCCTGCTCCGACTTGGCAAATTTTGTTCATTATCTGGACAAATATAACACATCTAAAACATGTGACTTCTAAAACAGCCACCGATCACTGGTTAGCTAAATAACTTCTTTAGCATGACTGACATGACTCTTATTTTGCCCCGCCCCCAAACATATGATTCGACTGTCAAGATTTGAAAATTCAGATTCGACTGTGAAAATCCATTAATCAGGGACACCTCTATTTGTAATTACAGTACTTTAAACAATAATAGGATGGGATTCTGTTGTACAGTGATAGTAATGTGATTACTCACAGTTTGCTCTTTCCTGGTCAAAGCTGTCATGGTTACTTGGTGACCATAAGCAAGGAAAAAGCCAAGTCAACAAAGTGATAGCCAGCTTCACCACTGGGAAAGAAAGAGGCTTTGGTGAAGATCAGTAGAGCCTGATTGTGTGTCTATAGAGAGAAAGACAGATTGATCACCCTCTTCCTGTGCGTCAGACAGTAAAGTGACACCCTGGGGGGTGTTTTCAGGGTGGGGTTGAACGAGTAGACGGCAGGTAGCCAGACTCCATCTTCCAGTCCCTCTACAGATCTTTAACTTCTCCTCAATAACAGAGCACAGCTGCAGATCCAGAGAAAACAGCGCCTCTACACATACACACACAGACATACACAAGCACTCAGACATAAGCAATGATAAAGTCACACAACAGTTGGCTGGACGGATATGTACCTTGTAGTTTCTGTATCTTCTTGACTTTGATTTCTCCGTCATTCTTCTTGGTCTGATCATCAGGAAGGCTGAAACGTATATAAAGTTACTGTGTTTCAAAAGAAAGAGTCGACTCTGAATCATTGAAATGAGCCGTTTTTAAAAGAGGCTCACCTTTTGGGAGTCGTTGAACAAATAAGGTAAAAATAAATGCATATTATAAGTAAATAAAAGTGTTTTTTGACCTTAGATGCATGTCAACCTGTTGTTTGGGACTCTAAAAACCAGTATATGAACCCTTCATAACCTATAATAGGGGCATCTTAATATTTTAAGTACAGGGGAAGTACTTTTGATTAATTTAATGAATGCTCGCTAATTAAAAGTATTAATTTCTTAGACAAAAAAACTAATAAAAACTCTCTTGGGCAGTTTCCCGAACAGGGTTTAAGACTAGTCCTAGATTAAAATAAATGTTAAGAGCTGTTTAAACTGGAAAAGGCTTGCACTGAGATATCTTAAAATACATCATTGCCATTGTTTGGTCTTAAAATGCTGACAGATTATGCATTTTTGTAAAACATGTTTCTTAAATGTCCTAAATTAGCAAAGGTCTAGTCCTGGCTTAGTCTAATTCCTATCCGGGAAACCGGCCCTCTAGGTCTAACAGACCTATCAGCAGTCTGTCTCAGCAGCGTCATCCACACGTTGCGTTCCTCACGAGTCTGTGTGTGTATCTCGTACATCTCCGGCCCCACAGAGCAATCGCCACTGATCAGAAATAGTCCTCTCTCCTGATTGGCTATTTCCCTCACAATGAGCCTTCGCAAGGGCATCACAGATGGCTTCTGCTCCTGAAGACACAATATATTTAAAACTGAATTCATATTCTGATTTCTTAAGTGCACAAACACTTCCTCAGGAACAGAAAAAACACTATATAATGTATATATTTCTGTACCAACGCAGCAAAGACAAACTTCTGCTCTTTCTCCTGAAGGAAAGCCAAAACATCTGTGAGGAGCAGCGCAAGAACATCTGTAAAAGAGAGAAAGAGACACTAGGAATGAAATTAAATAATACATTAATGACAAATTAAACAGAAACACCCATGGCAGTAGGACCTCTCAGTCGGCCAGAGGTGGTCCTACAAGTCAGCACTGAAGAGTGTGTGAGAGTTCGGTGTGTTTTCTGCAGGTCCTGCTTGCTGAAGATCTCTCCGTTCTTCAGGCGGGTGCAGCTCTTGTTGTCTAGGCGACTTATGATATCTTGTAGTTTTTTTGCACGCTCGTAATCTCCTACACGCCGCTCCACCTCCTCTATCACCGCCCGAAGACCCTCCAGCGCCACTGCAATATCATAGCGCTCAGCACTGCCATCTACAGGAGTCAGGACAAGAATGATCACTCGGATATCTCTCAGCGTAATTATTAAATATATAAGATTGCTATTGTTTTCAAATAATGCATTTATATTTTTTTTGTATTTTACTTTTATTATATTTTAATTTACACAAATAACCAGTTAAGTATGAATAAAAGTTAGAAAAAAAGTATAATTTATATAGTAACTGACCTGAATGTAGAAAATTATTAATTATATATATATATATATATATATATATATATGTTTACAATAATATATTAAAATAACTATTCATTTAACTGGTCATAAAGTTTATCAGCAATATTATTAATATTTACTGATATAATTAAAATTGTTAATATTAACGATAATTATTTCATTAAATTAATTGATTCCTTTAAAAATGCAATTAAAGGCAGAGTCTAAAAAAAATGCTTTAGAAAACTGAGTCGGGCCGAGTCCGAAAATAAACGTGTAGCCAATCAGCAGTAAGGGGCGTGTCTATTCTTGATGTGGAGAAGGTCATTAGCTGAGAGTGACGGAAAGCTGAAAATGACAGATAAAAAAAAAACGCTAAAAAGACAAAACGATCTGCGGAACAAAAAAAAGGCTTACGATAAGGAAGAAAGTAGAACGCGAGTAAATATTGGAGCAGCTTTCAAGCGCTGGAGAGAATTAAGGGAGCGGGGAGGCCTGCGATCGGATGCTGTGGTTGCTTTGCATCTTCTGGACAAGTGAGTAACACTGGTTTTGCTTTGTTTCACAGAACAAATATATGCTGAATGCTATTTTGCACGAATATGCTTATGTTTACTTATCTGCAATCGCGTTGTCGTTCCCTTAAGCTATGATAAAGACACATTTATTTCCACACCCTATAAGCTCTTGTGACTGGTGTTCCGCGTCGTCTTCTGCATGAAACGGAGCTAAACCATTCATGGTACAACACACAATACTACCATGTATTTCCATACTAATACACATTGCTTTCACTTATTGATGACATCATACACTCGGCCGATTGGCACAGCAGAATCCGCCATAATAGTTGCGTTGGTTACGGATGTATCTGAGGGGCGGAGCTATCAAAAAAGTGTTTGTTTTGGTGATTTCGAATGTCAGCATTGACTACCAGAAATTGTAGACTCTGCCTTTAATGTGTTAATTATATGAATTAACTGACATTAATAATACCAGCGTAAACTATATCATATTTATTGAAAAGTAGCATTTATTAATATTTAACTGATTTTGAATAGCAGTTTACCAACTTCTACAAAAAATGATATATTAAAAATGATAAATAATTTATTATGATCAATAATGGTCTAATAAAGTACAATATTTTATGTAATAATTTAATTGATGTGGTAATTATATGAATTAATTGACATTAATAATACAAATGTAAATTATATTTAGTCATATTTTACAGATTTTTAATAGCAGTTTACCAACTTCTACAAAAACAGACTTACCATCAGTGTGTTGAAGGAGTCTCTCTATTAAAACAGGGTACTTTGTGATTCTCTGGGTAACAAGCAACAGGAATTCTGGGATTTCACGTCGCTTTATGACAGAGTTGGTGCTCTGCTGCTGTAGAGGCAACAAATTTTGTCATCGTTATAAAAATCTGACTGGTTGGTATGTGTTAAATCAACTTACTCTGAGAAATAATTGTAGTTTCCTGTTGCTCTGTAGTAGTTGCTTATACATTTTCAGCGCTTCTGGATGCCGACTGCAGAAATCACCGTACAATTCTATCATCTGAGCAGCATTTCGGCCTGCAAACTACATACACAATAATCTAAATGAACCTAAGAGTTACAATATGTAAGCTCAACCAAAACATGTAAACTGATTAACTTTAAGTCTTCAGATGTTTAGGTTGTCACATGCCTGTTGACACAGAATATCACCAATTTGTCTTATGATGTAGTTCTTGTGCATTCCTGGCTGAACAGACAAGCGCTGTCTGGTCTCCATGTCTGTAAGAAAGTTTCTGTGCAAAGCTAAGAGCTCATCCAGCCTGGGGAAAATCTGAGCGATCACGTCCTGCTCCAGCTGCACTTCCTCCAACAGTCCCCGCCTCAAAACGTCAGCCATAACAGAGAGAGTCTGGATGTGGTGAAATTCTGTCTGCATCAGCTCTGTGACAAACGCATCACTAACCAATCAAATTAGGTTTAAGTATAGCATCCAAACTTTTTTTAAACAACAGCGTATCGTGAATGATGTAACAGTGTACAGTGGGCTTTGCAATCACCGACCATAGATGATCTCCTGTCTCTTGACCACCTCTCTGTCCAGCGTCTTTCTGAATTCAGTGTCCATGACAGCGCTCCAAGATTCAGCAGAGTAGTCAAATGATATGTGAGCAGAATCAGCAGAACCTGGCCAAGAGATGGTAAAATGAATTGCGTGATTCAGAAAAACTACAGTTGGAATCCATGACAGCAAATACAGGTCATCACTGACTGAAGAAAAACATAAATAAATCACATACAAGTCAGACTCAAGGTGCTTTTTCATTATTTTTTAGCTCAACAGTATTGTCATAGTTTACTAAAACCCATTTAATTTCATTACTTGAAATAAAATAACCTCTAAAAATAAATAAATAAGTGTTATAAAAGTAATATGCATAATGCAAATACATATGACGTATTTATACATATAATGCTTATAAATGTATTAAATTTAATGAATTGTATTTATTTAATATATTCATATTATTGTATTTATATAATGCATTTGATTTATTCATAAAAATATTTGATATCAACTGTAATCAATGTATAATCAATGTATTTGATATGAGGTTTATATAAAAATAAACACTTAAAAATTACCAAAGCTTTCAAATTAAAAGGAAAAAGGCAAATATATAATTGTATTGCATAGAAAAATCGAGCAGAAAACTGCACCTTATGATTTCCACAGAAGAAGGTTTGTAAAGACTGGGTGAACTCACTGGAGGCGGGGTTTCCAGAAGAACAGCCAATAAGAGACTTGCTTTTCCGTAGAGTGAACTCATGGCCACACCCCTCACTGTTACTCCGCTTTCTGATACAAAAAGCATCTCAAAATGCAAACATTAAGGATAAATTACGTTTACGGAAGAGGCAAACAAACCTGTGTGACATGGTGTTGTTGTCGTTGACCAGAGACAAAGATGGAGAACTCTGACTTGATGAGTCTGTTAATAAAATATACATCATCACATGAGCTATACATGACATGGTTGGTTATAATTTGATGTAAGAATAACATGATTGTCTCTCTCACATAGTAATATTGAAGAGTCGGCGCTTTTTAGAAGTGCCTGATGAGGATTCTGTGGGTTATGGAAATGAAT
>JAUMHR010000069.1:14013234-14026308 GCA_032361145.1 Enteromius fasciolatus
GTGGCAACCGTAGTATAAGCGGAATAATTGACTCCGGACCGTTAAATTATTAGAAAAATAATGCACACCCGAGGTGGCATTATTTTTCTAATAATTCAACGGCCTGTCGTCGTCAATTATTCCTTACATATGCACATATGCACACTATATCTAAAAATATGCAAAGATTATATTATATTGAGAGTGATATAATATAGAATTAATTTAGTTGTATTAAATAATTATCAATATTAATTAAAATATATATTTATGTTATGATTATAATCATTTTATATTTGTTTAAATTAGTTTAAATTAAAGTTTTGTGGTTTTTTTTGTATATTGCATAACTGTAGAATTAATGTCAGTTTACTGTAATATCAAATTATGTTTTGAAACCTTATAACCTTATAACATTTTTGATAACACAATTATATCCTAACACTTTTAAAGTATGTATTCATTCATTCATTTAAGATTACACAATGCAATTTAATAAGCATGGTTTTTGTCTTGTTTGGTTTCATAAAATTACACTTAAAATGTTGTGTTAATGCCAAATGAATAGATAGTGATCTTAGCAACATTAATCAAACACCAAAATGCCAAATCAAAGGTGCTCACAAAAAGGTGAGTAAAAGGAGGTGTTATATTTAATTGAGCAGTTTGATTTTGTTTTTGAATGGATTTTGTTTGATTGAATCAAGCTTATTTTTAGGTGTTGTCAAAATAGGTTTACATAAAGCTTTCACAGCTGAAATGCTCGTTTGACAGGCTCTCCCACTGTCTCTCTATCTAAACATGTAATATGCAGGAAAGACTTACAGATCTTTCATCTGATAAAAAAACACTGAGTCAGTCTGTCTGGGTGAAAACTGGGAAGTTAAACCAACTTAACAGCTTAATATAATATAGGCAGAGTTACGTTCACATGCATATAACTTTACAATCATAACTTTGTGGAAATGTACTTGAATGGAATGGAAATGGACTTCACAGCATGTGTCCTTTGGCAGCAAATGAGCCATTGCTAGAATACAGGCTGATACACACACTCACAAACACACAAAGGTGGCTTCCTAAACAGCCCTTCACAGAATAGAAGGAAATGGGTGGCAGTCCTGCTGCAGGATTACATCCGTTCTAAAGCACTGCACACACACACCATAACACTGAATATATCAGTTCTACATCAAATGACTAGAATTGTCAAGCTATTTACATTAATGATAAACCTAGTCTGTGTGCATTACTCAGAACTGAACAAACAAAGATGCAATTATTTAAGGAAAGATATAGATTTTGTGGGTAATATAAGCTGAAACTAACTTGTTAACTATAGCTAATATAATACGATAACACTTTACAATAGGATTCCAGTAGTTAACATTAATTAATGTATACTAACATTAACAAACATCGAAGAATACATGTATCACAGTGTTTATTTATGTTTGCTAATGTTAGTTAATGAAAATGCATTTTTACTTCATTTATTCACAGTGTATTACTTAATGTTAAAAAGCATAACTTTTAATTTTAATAACGCATTAGTAAATGTTGAAATTAATATACTAAGATGAATAAATGCTGTTCATTCTTAGCTCATGTCAACTAAAGATTTTTTGGTTATCTTTTAGCTAAACTTGAAGCACTGGCCTACTAAAATAATTTGAATGAAACTGAACCAAAATAAAATCATCAAGCAATGGAATAGACATATTAAAAAATCAAAAACAGAAGAAAATCACTTAAACTGACTGGCAATAAAACTACAACAGAAAAACTATAAACGTATATCATTCATATTAAAGTAACACAGAAGTTTTCTGCTGATTTATCTGTGAACAGGTGTTGGGGTTGTAAAATGTGTGCAAAATCCACTGACATGGTTTCTAAGTCTGTTGCATAAAACTAGATTGTCTCAGGAAGTTCACACCAGCACCATTTAGCCATTGCTAGGATACAGCATTGTGACCTCACGGCTGATCAGCCGGCACTCTGATTGGCTGATTCTCTCTCTCCTGATGACATCACGTTGTTGCCGGGTGAAATTGAACTCTGGTGGCAGGCAAGAGAAAAGACAAATTGTCAGTTTGGGTTTCTTTTTCAACAATGATCCATGCGGATTTTCTCGGCTTAAGGGTTTAATGTTTAAGGATCACCCAGGAATTTGCTGACTAAATGCTGCAGAGCTGCTAACATGCCCTGCATGTTGTCCTGTCACGCTCTTAGAAGAGAAAAGACACAAAAGTTGAGCCACATTTTGCAATCTGTTTGGACAACAGAACATCATAGCATGAACAAGTTTATGTAGGCCGGCATTCATTTCATCTGAACTCTTCAACATCAGTCTGAGATCATAGGAATGTTTTTAGTAGCACCCCATGGGCCGCCTTCGTGAACCCATGGACCAAAATCCTGCGGGGTTTGGCTCCTGTCCACACCGTCTGATGGTCATTCCGCTCAGTCAGCAATTCCCAGCTCTATTAAAGGATCCTGTTTGCATGCACTATAAAAAAATAACAATTGCAGAGTCCAGACAATGGTGTTTTGAACAGCCATGCTTGTTTTTCCTAGAAAATAAAGCAGTAAATGCACATCAAAAGAGCAAAAGCAAATATGTTTTAGAAGCAGTTTAGAAAATATATAGAGATAGTGAACTCTAATCAGACATCTTGGTGCAATACGCTGTTTTATTAGAGGTTATATGAGCTGTTGACCTCAGCACAGACATTTCATTGGGAGCTGTTAAGTCATACAACATTCACCCCCTGTCTGCATGTATAAGAACCGAAACGTTTAATACTGTACATGAAAAATTATACAAGGCCCTTCACAGAAAGTCTTAAAATTTTTGATATGTGAGTGGGAGGAACATGTCTGGACAAGAGAAAAACTTAAAGGGGGGAGTGGCTCGATACAATTCTTTTAGTGAATTGGTTCTTCCGGACTCTTCAATGAACCGATTCTTTTGAGTCGCCTCTCAAACAGTGTTTCCGTACGGTTTTTCATTTTAAATTGTCTAGTTAACATATAGTGAGCCATTTAAACAAAACAATAATGAATTAAATTAATCATGATTTTGCCTCACTTACCATAGTTTAATCATGGTATCGGTAGTAAAACTGTGGTTAAACAAATATGATTGTTTTTAATGTAAGGGAGGTTTGTACTTCGAACCGTATTTTAAGTATTTTATATTAACAAAAATTTTATTTTTATTGTATTTTTTTATTATTAAAATTAGCTATTGGTAATGTTAATATTAACTATACGATATTGTTAACAATATATTTTCATCTTACAAGCTTCCCCTAAACAAAGTCACCAGTTGAGTGATTCGCGAATCGGTTCACAAGAGCGATTCACTCGGGAGTCGGATAGAAAGAGGCCAGCTGTGGGGGCGTGTAGCGCAGGTTCATGCTGAAGTTGGACACTTGGAGAGGTTTGCGCACTGCGAAGGGAGACACGAAAGGATACGGAGGAGTCTCCAGGCTTCCTTCAGGTCTTGATCGTCCTTAAAGGAGCTGGCAGCGGACATGCCCAGACCAGTACACCGCCACTGAGACCGGGATTCAGCTCTTCGCCTGGGTAAGGCTTGCCAGAATGAACGGAACAGCAGACATCTGCAACCACTGTCGGAACATGATCAGAGAAAAGGTAACGTGTGTTTATGCATCAAAACTATTATTCTGCATCAGTTTGGGCGTATTTCAGTCACGCGTTCCTTAAATATGCATTTTATCCTTATGCTGATATTTGTTTGGTTTGTAATGTATTGTATGGGATGTGCATAAGCAGCCTAGGCTATATGTACATATATAGGATATTTACATATCTCAAGCGACCCTAAGAGATTTATTTAGTCACCTATATTACTTTAATTTTTCAAACTCTGTTTCGTTTTTTTTTTTTTTTTTTTTTTTTTTTAAAAAGGTAAATTATTTATATTAATAGACTGCTTATTTTAATTGTGACTACTATATTAAGCATACTTATTAAGCATAATTGTATGCTTATATATACGTATAGGCTATATAATACATATATATTTTCCAGCAAGTATATATATATAGTTAAGAAAATTATAACATGCATGCATATACATGCATATTTGCAAAAAACATTATTATTATTTTTTTATACGTACAATATTTGATAATGACTAATTGAAAGTTATGACTATCTATCTATCTATCTATCTATCTATCTATCTATCTATCTATCTATCTATCAGGTTTAAATAGTTTAATTGCAAACATTTCATCACACTTTGATTGTATCAGAGCTTGACTAACTTAGTGACTTGACTTACTGATGTCATCAGAAAATCCTGCTATCATTCCTCTCTCTTTTCTTTAGCTGGAAGATGTTATTTTTAGCTGTCATTAATCATGTTGAACACATGTGACCTACTTCTGCTCTGCACATCTTCCTTTCACATACACCCTGCCAAAAGTTGCTGTAAATCAAACTGGACTTTAATACTGAAACACGAGCCTGCATTTATCAGATCGAACTGTTGGCTGAAGGCTTGCAAGCTCTTTGTTTGATCTTCATGTCTGCAACAGCAGCCAGGAGCAAATACTGCGAGTTGTCCTGTGGCTGTATGCAAACCTGCATTTTGAATGCCTGACCCAATATATGTGTGTGTTTGGATGAAGCCTGTTATATGAGAATGATTTGGGGGATTTGTGGTCAGTTTGTCATGTCCACAGGGTTCTTTATTACTCATTCCACTGGTTGTGATAACTAGCCCTTTCTCACCTGTTCCTCTCCGTAGTCTGTCCTGCCTTGACCTGCAGAAAAAATGTGCTATAATTATGCTAGAGTCAAATTATTTCTGATTAGAACACAAAGAACATTTTATTCTCTAGTTTTTATACCACTGGTGCATTAAACGAATATTTCATTATGTCATTAATTACTTAACCTCACGTCGTTCCAAACTTGTAAGACCTTCGTTCATATTCTGAACACAAATTAAGATATTTTTGATGAAATCAAAGCCCAAACTCTTGCTATTAGTTGAGCTGGAACTTGCTACTAAGACATACTGCTGCTGCGCAAATAGCATATAAGACAACCTGAAGCAGATCTATACAGGTGGAGCTGGGGAGGAGGAGGGTTTCTGCTCTAGGGAATGTTAACCAGACATTTAAATGTAAAGCTGTAAGCTCATTGGTTGCTTATGCGACATAATCAGAACCAGAGTGTGCCAAGTAGTTTAATGCTGTAAATATAATCATCAGTTTGTGTTAACGATCCATCAATCTGCGCCGTCTAGAGTTTCATAACAGAACTTGGCATTTACACTTTTCTGGGATTAAAAACCTCAAATGGCAAATTTATTATCAATGCACAATAAACTAAGGTTAAAGAATGTATTTTTGACATAGAATCTTGACCTTTAACCTTATAAGTGACTCATATATCAAATGTTCTCTCTTATAACTTGCTCCCATACCACCTGTGTTGGTTCATTTTTTTTTCTCCTGTTTGCCGTCACACGCTTCAGTGAAAGAGCAACAATGGCTCTATTGTGGAATTTGAACAACAACAAAACTGTGACTTGCTTTAACGCAACCGGTTTTGTATTTCAGCGTTTTATTG
The DNA here is from genome assembly GCA_032361145.1 of Enteromius fasciolatus. Classification (NCBI taxonomy): domain Eukaryota; kingdom Metazoa; phylum Chordata; class Actinopteri; order Cypriniformes; family Cyprinidae; genus Enteromius; species Enteromius fasciolatus. The sequence goes on from JAUMHR010000069.1 coordinate 14,018,830, forward strand.
CCATAAAGAGAGACTGATAGAAGCCCCATGTAAATTGTGCTGCTGAGTTTTGCTGATTCAGCAGCTGACACACTTCCTGTTCCTCCAGCTGCCGTGTGCACTGGCGTGACATAATTGACCAATGAATCGGACTGCCCCATTACCACATAGTGACCCGTACACTGTGTAGTCGTGTTTGAGCAGAGATCTGTGGGTAGGCTTTGCCATGAGAGAACTACAAATACTCCAAACCATTGAGAGAGGACGCACATTTGCCACGGTGCCACCAGGCAAAACTAAAACCTGTGCATTCTGCCAGTGTTGCATAATCTTTTATGAGTTTAATGGCATCATTCAAGGGCCACAGACTTTGACGTAATCAAGTGATCCCCAGGGGGAGGATCCTCATGAGAGAAACAGTAATGCTGTTGTGTAAGAAAATGAAAAGGACTTTTTAATGTGCAAATAATGCATGTTTGTTTTCATTTACAATAATTATTTTGTTGATTTCACGCACAATCTGGGTGTAAAATAATTTCCCAATAATTGAATTTATTTTGTCTGAAATTGAGGCTGAATTTAAATGCTGTTTTGAAATCTGTCATGACTGATACTAAATTATGCAGTGTAATTAGTATTATTTATAAATTATTCTAGAATTTCTTATATTTTGTATTGGCTCATTTTTATAATTTCTTTTGAGTTTGAGTTACAATTTAGTCATTTTTTAAACTACATTTCTCAAGTTTTGTTTTTAATTAATACTATTTATACAGTATTTATGTTTTAGTAACTTTAATTAATTTTATTTTTAGTAATTTTAGCACTTAAACTTATTTTATTTCAGTTTGTTGCCAAGTCTTAAAATTAATTAAATAAAAATTTTACTTTACATTTTTCATGTACAATTTATATTTATTTTTATATTTTATTTCCGCTTAATTTACACTTTTTAAATTGCTTAATTGGTTTATAGTACAACACATTTTAAAGGCTGTGAAAATCTGAATGTAAAGACTTGTCTTTCACCATCAATCACAACCTAAATTGAATTTATCCTTATCCATGAAAAAGTAATCCCCAGTAAAATAATAACCCTTTCATTACATTCCATTAAAAATCTTCACTGGAGATCAAACCTAATCCTAATCCCTTCTGAGATATCTGTGAACATATCTGGATAGAGACTCATTAGTGGCCCAGTGTACCAGAATGTTATATCACACAACTCTCTCTCTCGCTCTCTGTCTGACCCTTCCTCTTTTCTATTTGTTCCATTTTCAGTCTCTTTCTTCAAACTCAGTACTAGTAGACCTGACTAAACAGACTCATTTGATTAAACTGAGCACAAAGTGGACTTATGTAGGAACTGTATAAGTGTACATGTGTGTTTTTGTTCTACTTCTACCTTTGGAGACAAATTTTTCTGCACTTTCCCCCAGAATGTAAGACACGATCAGTCCCCGACAGACCCACTTTTTCACCCTCTTTGTTTCTTTAAAACACACTTATACTTCTGGGCTCTTTGGCTGGAGGCAGAGCGCCAGGTCTTGGAGGGGAAGAAGCATATAGGATTCCTGGACAGACATTTCGAATCAAACGTGCTGGAACAATGCATCCTTTAATACATAAAACCAGACGTGTCTAAAGGCTAGAGTACTGTTCAGACACCTCCACTGTAATCCAGAGTCCATTTGAGCATTGAGAACAGACTTAAGAAGATCAAGGAGTGGCTGTTCAAGGATTAAAACCACAACCTTGACTTTTATGAAATTACCTGTACATACAGTACAAGCATAAAAACCACCCGTATAAAAATGAACAGTGATAAACAAATGAACAATTTTTGGGGGTAGTAACTTTTCTGTAAGAATGAAACAAGTGAAATCATAGTTATAGTACTGTGCTTATGCAAAAGTTGTAATACTCCAATGATGCAAATGGAAATACAATATTAGAAATGGAAATATTAGACAAAATACTACTGTTAAAAAAATCAGTTTCTCCCCAAAATACATATAATATAAAAAGCCTTTGTAAGGCCTTTAGTAAACTTTTACTTGACAAATGAGCATACGTTTTTAATGAGCATAAGGAGTTGTGAGATATAAACTCACAATTAAATAAAGTTAAATTCTGCAGAAAATATTTATTTTCTCATAATTGTTTTTTTTATTTCACAGTTCTTAGAAAATAAGTCAAAAGTGTGAAATATAAACTCAGAATTTATGAGAAAAAGAGTCAGAATTGCAGGAAAAAAGGCTGAATTAAGTTCAGTTTGGTGAAATGTTTTTTATTTCACTTAACAGTTCTGAGAAAAAAAAGTCCGAATGGCAAAAAACAATCTCAAAATTCGGAGGAAAAAAACACGTTTAAAATTAAAGTCAGAATTGCGAGATGAAAAGTAGATTATAATATAGATTCTATAGCGATCTCAAATAAATGTGCACACACACAGGTACAAAGAAACACATAACACATTGAACTAAACATGAAGTTGTCAAATAGAAAAACTGTAGTATTGTTTTCTTGTAATGTATCAGAATTTTATTCAGTATTTTTATGTTTATTCGTGTGCATAGATTAACATTTATTCATATTTATGGATTACATTATCCATTGTTATTAAAACAAGCATCTTTAAATCTGGACACTGTTGCAGACTATTTGAGGAAGACGCTGCGTCTATGCATGGACACTCATGCTGCTGTCATGACTACAGAATCGTTACCATGGTCCCACAGAATGACAGTCTCAAGCATTATCAGTGCTGATAGTATTCCGCATTTTGATTGGCCGGGAGCGGTGATGGTCGGGTCACAGTGGTCACAGCGCCATGTCAATGTTTCCGTGTGTGTCAAACAAAAGTCTCGGCGACAAATCTTTGCAGCCTCATTGCAAATACACACAGACTTTACACATAGAGAACAAACTAAACCGATTCAATTAGTCTCACATACACCCTCTGTACTATCCATATCTCTTCTCTCTTGCCTTTTGTCTGACTACATTATGTAACAAGGCATTTTGTGATCAATAGTACTAAAGAAAAATACACTCACACAAGAAGTTAAAGACTATTCATAACAGATATACACGTTTTTTTCATAATATATGTATGTGTACTGTGTATATTTATTATAGACTTACATACAGCATATATCTTGAAAATATTTACATGCATATACATTTATAGTCTTGTATTTTATGTTATATACAAATATATTTAATAACATATTATTCTTTAATATATACATGCATGTGTTTGTATTTTATACATAATGAATATGCACAGCACACACACATGTGATTAAACGTGATTGACAGCACTAAAAAACACCAACTACCATTCACAAATTTTATATGAATTATTTATACATTTTATTTAATTTGATTAGTTAATGCTGGAGGCCTCTCTTTCTTTCTTTTTTCTTCTCTGTCTTTATCTGCTCTCTATATTTTATAGGTAAAGTCTCGCTCTCTTTCTATAGAGCAGCGGATTTATAAAAACCAACATGCCCGAAACAAAACTCTCCTTGTATTTGTGTTGCTCAATCTTTCTTCCCATGATTTATGCGTCCTTGGAAAAACAGCTCGACTGTGTGAATAAAAAATACATTTGGGAACTCGTGCACCAGATTTAACGCTAAAATGTGTGTCTGGTTGTGCAGACCCTTATTAGTTCTAGGTTAGTGTTTTATAAACAGCACAGGTTTCCAAAGAGGCTACAGAGTGAAGGCAAAACATCTCTGACTGCAAACACAACACCGCCTGTGTATTTGTGGTGGTTGGTGGTGGGAGGTGGGATATCCTGAACAAACCCAAATCCTGAAGAGAAGGAAGTATGGATAGATAAAGTTAAAGGGAGGGTGAGAATGACAGGGAGAGAGATTTGGTGTGTTCAGGCCTCGGATCAATGATCTGAAGTGACCCTTACACCCTTGCCATTATACACACACACACACACACATAGATAAAACACAAACACAGCTTTCGTGGAATTTCTTACCTTTTGCTGTAACAGGAACAACAGAGACAGGGAAGGACTTTTTTACATAAACCTCAGCAGGTAGACCTGAAAATCAACGTTGTGCACTATATATGTTAAACACGATATGATACTATTATTAAAATACCTTCTGCATTTCCTTCACTTTGTTTTTTAAAGTTTTTAGTGTCTCTAAGATAATGACTGCTTTCAGACAGGTTTCTACAGACTGCCATTATTGAGTAAACAAGCCTCTATTAGTTGAATAAACCCCGCCCCCAAACACACACACCATTGGTTGAGCCACTGTTGCTGGGCGGAATCAAGCTACAGATGGCTTACTTGTATATTTCCTGCATATTAACCTAAAAACGGAGAAAGTATTATATAAAACACACACGCATCAGTAAATGAACGTTTTAATTGATTGTCAGGATATTATATTCTTCATATTCATCACAAATGTTCTTGTTCCTCAGGAAAAAGGAATGAAGATGTCAAGGCGTATATTAACAGGACCAAGCTCATTTATTCCAGAAAATGAGGTAAAACCCCCCCCACAGAGATTGTAATAGTACATTTACCATGGTATTATAATCACATTCTTGGAAATGCATTACCGTTTAAATGTTTGTTATATATGTGAATATATTTTAAAATGCAATTTATTCCTGTGATTGCAAAGCCATTATTACTCCAGTCTTCAGTGTCACATGATCCTTCAGAAGCCATAAAAATATGCTGAGCTGCTGCTCAAGAATAATGTATTCTTATCAGTGTTGAAAACAGTGCTATATAAAACAGTATTTTTAATCCATCAAGATTCCTTGATGAACAAAATGGTCAAAAGGTTAGAATTTATTTGAAATAAAAAAGTTTTTGCTGAATAAAAACACTAATTTCTTAAACTTTTAAATCTAGGAGTGCTCATGGTATATTACCATAGTGCATGTACCACAATATTGCCATTTTCTTTTCTCTTTTTCATTACACATCCATTGAATCTGAGCTAACCCAACTCAGATACTGTTATCATTCTTTCTTGGGTCAGTTGGTGTTCATTTCATTTTTGTTTTGAGTTCATCTGGTTCAGGAGATGATTTATATTGAATCCGAGTTAAGCATGCCGGGAGATCTAAGAAAGTGTGTTTAGCTTGTAAATTGAATTATAGCATCTGTGCTGACTTTGCTGAATTAAGATGAACCTGAACTGAAGTTCAAATCTGTCTTGGCTCCAATTCATAGCGTTGCATGTCAGTGCCTTCTCATGTTACCACGTTTAATTTATATTACTCTTCATATCCTGATGTCTGATTCTCAACCTCAGATCATAGGAGGCATGCCTCTGAATGACTCCGCAGTGATGTTCTTACAGGAAGAGTTCAGCGGTCGTATGGACAACCTGACGCAGGTGATGGGGCTCCATCCACATTATCTGCAAGCCTTCCTGCGCTGTCACTATTATCTCTTGAGGATGGACGGCCCCCTACCACTCCACTACAGGCATTATATCGCTATAATGGTACAAATACACACAGAAACACTTTTTAAGGGAGATTTCATTCAACTTGAATTGTTTTAGGAGTGATTTCTTTGTTTCTTCCAGGCTGCAGCGCGGCATCAATGTTCCACGCTGGTCTGTCAGCATGTGCAAGAGTTTGAGCAGATTGGCATGTGTTCTGATTGGTTGAGAGGTCTGGAGTTCTGCCCACAACGACTTCGCAACCTCAACGAGATCAACAAGATCCTCGCGCACAGACCTTGGCTTATTACCAAGCAACACATACAGGTAGCATACTAGATTTCTTGTTTATTGCTTAATATACACTAGGACTGCATGGTATATCAAAATAAAATCATGATAGGGCTTAGTGTGATTGTCAAATCATGCAGACTGTGATTTAATTATAATCTGTGCGTTAACTTAATAGCACTGCTTACAAAATTATTATTTTGTAGTCATATTATCTTAAATAAATGGTCAGAAAAAGCAGGAATGTGCCCTATGAAAACTCAGTGTAGAGATATTTCTTTATATATACTTTAAAATATATATATTTTTTACATTTTAGATAATTCTTGTGCATTTTCAGTCCAGTTTTGCGTTAAAAATAAACATTTTAATTCTTAGTCAAATCAAACGCTAAGTCAAACAAGATGTTACTTCCTGTGCATTCCACACTAACCTTGAAAGTGCACTTGAAAGCACTTGCATTGTGGGATACATTCCATGTAGCAAACTGTTTTATACACAGCGCGCACTATGTTTGGGGAAATACATGTAGAAAGGCATATTGCTGTAATATTACTGTAGAAATAGTAGTGTACTGTGCTAGTGTTATAATACCCTATGTAGGTGAACATATACACAGTGTCTCAGATGTTCATTAGAATTGTTTTTAAATCCTTTCTACATCAGATATTAATCATCTTACACTCTCTGTTTCTCAGGCTCTGGTGAAGACAGGAGAACACAGCTGGTCTCTAGCTGAGCTGGTTCATGCAGTCGTACTGTTGGCACATTTCCATGCTTTGGCTAGTTTTGTGTTTGGTAGCGGTGTTAACCCTGACCCTGAGGTTACAGGGGTTAACGGGGTCACGGATGACCTTTGCCCTCCAGCCATGGCAGGTTTATGCACCTGCCACCTAACAAACAGCAACCAAGCCAACGGGAACCCCCTGCATAACTCTGACACTGGGGTAGGAAAACATTACAATGTGCCCATGTGTTGTTTTTGTGTTTTTATATGAGGAAAACATGTTTTTTAGTACAAAGTAAAAAAATCTATCACATCAATATCTGCATGCAAAAAAAAGTGCCTCTCTCTGCATATATAAAAATAAAAATGGGTCAAAAACGACAAATGGTTTGACTATAAAAACTAAAACGTGTAATACTGCTTTAAATTGTGGTTGTTTCTCCCAAGTCTTTTTAAAAGTTTTCTATTTAAATTCTATTATTTCTATTTAAAAATAATTCTGAATATCTAAAATATCTGAATATCTACATATTGTGTTGCACTGAATGACAATGTAACATTATTTTAACCACATTTTGACATTTTATTCTCCAAAACCTTTTTTGAAACCTTAAAAGTAGACACTTTACTTTTTGTGAATTTCTTTTGTTGTGGACAACTTAGTGTCTTTGACCCATACACACACACACACACACACACATATATATATAGAGAGAGAGAGAGTAGGGCTGGGAATCGGTTCCCAATGTTTCGATTGCCATAACGATTCCAGTGGGCATGAATGGCGTCATCACGCGCATTGCGTGGCTTACGCTCAGTCAACAGTAAGCATGGCGCATAAGCGGAACAAGCGCTCAAAAGTCTGGTTGTATTTCACCAAAAAAGACAAAAATAAGGCAACTTGCAATATTTGCTGCGTAGATATTTCCTCAAAGGGAGTAAATACCACTAACACGATAAAACATTTGCACACACAGCATGCAATAACAATAAAAGAATGTTGCTTTTTCGATCCGCTCTGGACTAACAGTT
>JAUMHR010000069.1:14026408-14037726 GCA_032361145.1 Enteromius fasciolatus
CGATAAAGAATCGAATCGTTAAGCAGAATCGAAAATGGAATTGGAATCGTAAAAATCTTATCAATTCCCATCCCTAAGAGAGCAGTATATAATTTTCAACTCCCATTTTTTTGTATTTTAGAGTGAGCTGGAAGCTCTGATGGAGAGAATGAAGCGATTGTTGGAGGAAAGAGAAGATGATGATGCCTCAGAGGAGGAGATGTTCACTCGCTTTGAGAAAGAAAAGAAAGAGAGTCTTCTAGTGGTGTCTGCAGGTATTACAACACAGATTCTTCCAACCCGACTGCTCTTTTTTAGTTAATATTTAGTTTATATTTTCTTTTGCAATAACATTACATGCTAAAACTTCTAAATCTATTTCAATTAAAACAGTACTCAACTGTTTCTCTTTTTTGATGGGTTGAAAGGCCAAAATAAAAATTCTGCCACTTGTAGTCCCAAACCTGTATGACTTTCAAATCACAACAAACTAAGCATGACCCGTCGACGTGCTATATTTGAACTATTCCTTGAAAACGAGAAAGCATCCAGCATTCTTTAGTTTTCAGTGCCTTCATTAAAATGTTTTGATTTTCATATGCAGGGTTTGACGAGGAAGTATTGCCTCCTTCTCCTGTGGCTCGGTTTGTAGACGACCCGTCATTTGGATACCAAGACTTTGCGAGACACGGAGAAGACAACCCACCCACTTTTAAAGCACAAGTACAAGAGACACTCTTTATTAACTCTGTTATTCTTTTTTACACTTGGTTAATGATGAATGATTGATTATTCTCTCTTGTTCGATCTGTAGGACTACACATGGGAGGATCATGGTTTCTCTCTGGTGAACAGATTGTACTCTGACATCGGTCACCTGTTGGATGATAAGTTCAGAACAGCATGTGATCTCACCTATTACAACATGGCCAGTCACGAGGGGGTGGACACAAGTATGCTGCGCAGGGCTCTCTTCAATTACGTCCACTGTATGTATGGAATAAGGTACGTCTACGAGCACAGACAACACTCATCAAACTGCTAATGAGAAATAATGAGCAATCAGATGAGGCAGATGAAAACAAAAAGTTATGGTGTTAAAAAACATGGTGGACAATACTTTGTCACACAGCAAATGAAAGGTCAAGTCAAGCACATTGCATTCTGGGATACAGTATTATTTTGCTATTATTTATACAATTTTTATATACTATAATTTATATACGTCAGTTTTCTAATCGTTTTAATTTTAGATACAATTTTAGCATTTTTATTAGCTTTCTGGGTTTCATTTTTTTTATTTTACAATGGTAGCGTGTGACTGTTACAAACAGTATGTACACCCAGAGCGCCCCCTTGCGTGCTTGCATAGGACAACCAGAAGTACTGAAATCAGTCTTTAATATGAACATTCACACTGTGTCTGCAGATACGACGATTACGACTACGGCGAGGTGAATCAGTTGTTGGAGCGCAGTCTGAAGGTTTACATTAAAACAGTGACGTGTTATCCAGAGAGAACCACGCGCCGCATGTATGAGAGCTACTGGCACCAGTTCAGACACTCCGAGAAGGTGAGTCATATTTCAAAATACATATTTCTATTAGTGCTATCAAACAAATAATAGTGATTAATCGCATCCAAAATAAGAGTTTTTGTTCACATAATATATGTATGTTTACTGTGTATATTTATAAATAAATAAACACACATACGGTACTTATTTTGAAAATATCTTCATGTATATAAATGTATATTATAACATAATATTTTATTTCCATATTTATAAGCAAATATATACATTCATGTGTGCGTATTTATATATACATAATACAAACTAGGGCTGGGCAATTAATCGAAAAGTAATCGTAATCGACATTCAGAACCTATGATTGATCACATTTTTCCAGGACGATTATTTAGATTACTTTCCCTTAAAAAACAATACTGCGTGTGGAGTCACGTGACCCGCTCCGTTACGTGACCCTACGTGCACAACAGACGCGACTTGCACGAATAAATCACGCGTAGTTGGACGCTTAAACATTTTGAATTTATTCGCACGTGAAATTCTCTTCACAGCAAACGTGAATTTTAAAATATTTGTTTACAGAAGATGTAATGCACTGTTTAAAATATTATTTACAGGATATAGTAATCTACAGGATACGATTTTTACAATTTTATTTAGAAGAGATACTGCTTATTTTCTACTTTTAATAAGAAAAACATTGAAAATAATTTATTTTATTATTTATTTTTACTTTTTTTAATAAGAACAAAGTGACTGTTAGTTTTAGGCAATGCGTGCTTTAATTTCAGTTGTACAACATTGATGTTTAATAAATAATCATAGATAGAAGATGTGCGTGTTTTCTTCAATTATTTTAAAATCAAGTAATGCACCCTTCATTAAAAAAATCTCTCACTTGTATTATGTGAGCATATTTACTGTACAAGATTTGTCAGTGAACTATGAGGGCAAAAAAAAAAAAAAAAAAATCGTTCATTAATCGTAATCAAATTAAAATCGAGATTTTAATTTTAGGCCAAATCGCCCAGCCCTAATACAAACATAATATTAACTCATATGTAAAGATGCGATTAATTGTGATAGTTTGACATCACTAATTTATACCTAAATTGATTTTTTACAATTTATTTTTGATTTACAATTAATGGTATTTTTTTTTATTCCATAAAGAGCCATTGAAACCTCAAACAGCTAGTCAGAAAAATCCAACATTGATTTTCCTCTAAATATACTGATATTATTTTTCTTTCTTTCCTTTATCCAGGTCCATGTGAATTTGCTTCTAATGGAGGCTCGAATGCAGGCAGAGCTGCTCTATGCTTTGAGAGCCATCACTCATTATATGACCTGACCAATCAGACTTGGCCATTTCTATGATCTGACCAATTAGACTCCATAATTTAGGTGACCTGACCAATCAATCCTCACCCTCGATATATATAGACATCATTATTATACCTAAATTCAAGTTTTTTGAATCACAAGACTTCTCATAATTGTGTCCAAAATTGTGTACATGTTTTCTTTTACTGTTCTGATCAGTAACTAAATGAAGGACACTGAATAGAGAATAAGCTGAAATATCAAAATGAAATCAAATGGCACGTTTAAATAAATAGTCAGCTAGAATTGTGGGTGGGGCAGACTTGATTTTATCTTTATGGTCAGACAAAGTCCTACATTAAAACAGACTCAAATCCTTGGACTTGACCTGATCAATCCAACGACATCATGACTTGACAAATCACGTTAACGTGCAATATTTTTTTTTTCCTCACTGAAATCTCACTTTTACTGTAAGCTAAAATACTGGAGGACTGAGTTCACATTTTCAAACAGGAAGTTGTCTTTTTTTTCTTTTTTGCACATCTGAGAACTGTACTGTTTTGGAACAGAATATCGTTTTCCTTTTTGTAATATCGATAACAGAATGTGAGACTCCTGTATGGAGAGAAAGTGTCTTTTCTTTTCCTTTCACTTGTTTATTTCATATTGAATGTATTATATTTAGATTTTATTTGCAGGATTTTTCAGATCAATTTAGTTTGGTTTAGTTGTTTACCTGGAAGCTTTTGTTGCATTGTTACTGTACTATCAGTCCTTTACTAATTCCTTTGTGCCTCAGTGTTATACTTTAGATAGCAACATTCATTTTTAATATATGTTGCTGCAATAGCTCTACTAATCACATCTCATGGCTTAATTTCTGCGTGAGTGCGTGTGTGAGAGCGCTTTAACATGTAGCTGAATGTCTTTCTACGTAGGACAAATTTTTTTGCACATCTGTTGCGCATCTTTTTCATTGGTGTGCCTCGTGAAAGAAACCCATGCACAGGAGCATGAGTGACTGCCTGTAGGGAGCGTCTTGAATCTAACTACTTTTGATACTATTGATGTTATCATTACTGTCCATCGAACCATTTCTCAAAGGTTTTTTTATATCGCTTTAAGAATCATTGCTTCATATTTGCACAACTCTAATCAAGATGCAGCATCAGTGTCCTTTAAAAATAGATTAAGATTGTGTCTGAAATGAAACGTATAGTGAAAAGATAAGCTTTATAGAATGGGACAAAGTGTTGCCTGGTTCGTTATCACGGAAAGTGCCTTATGTTTAGAAACGCAGGTTAGATTTCATTTAGTCATATGTACACCAGAGATTGTTTCATATGCATCAATGGAAAAAGTTAAACTGTCTTCAAAGTGCCTTTAAAACTTAGTTGCAAGTGTTTCACAGTGTATGCATTTCCTATTTGTGTTTATTCCGATCAAGGTGGTGCTATGAAGCTTTCATGTTCTCCAATTGTTATAAATGTATACATTTCCAAAACGCCCATCACAGACCTGTATGTTTCAATAAAGTTTCTAAACAAACTTTATGTGTGATGCTTTTTGTGCATATATTTCTTATGCATAAATTCATATTTGGCAAGTACGGCAAGTCGTATTTGACCTTGCATGTAACATGCTGTATTTAATATAAATATATACATTAATATGATATTTACATTAATATTTTATTGCGAAATGCATTATTATTGTATTGTAATAGTAATATTAATAATTATACTTAAGTTCATTATAAATTCTGAACCTTCCTTTGCTTTCATTTCAACCAATGTATAAAAATGTTAGTTTTATTATATAAATATTAAAATTAAATTGATTAAATGTGTGAAAAAAAAGTAAACTGCAATAGATTAAAAAATTACAAGAAATGGTGACTAGTTAGTTTCCTAAAATACAAATGTTCCTTTGTACACTGATAAAATTTCTAAACAAACTTTATGTGTGATGCTTTTTGTGCATATATTTCTTATGCATAAATTCATATTTGGCAAGTACGGCAAGTCATATTTGACCTTGCATGTAACATGCTGTATTTCCTAAAATACAAATGTTCCTTTGTACACTGATATATTTCGAGCTATATGAAAACATTTATATAAACATAATAATATAGATATTATTAAAAATAATAATCTTGACATTTACTGACCAAAGGACTATGAAAGTTAATAAAAAAAAGAAACATTAAAAGACATGGTGACTAGTTATATCCTTTAAAATATACACTTTCTTTTGCTTTTTCTTTTGATTAATCTAAATTTACATGTTAAGAGAAAAGAATTAAGAAATTTAGTTTACACATTGGACAAGTACTTTTTTTTTTACTTACAGAATGTATTGTTTTTATTTCCTCAGTGCATTCAACTAATCACTCCAAACTAATTATGATGCTATTAATTAATAATAACTGATAATTAAGACATTGTTGGTCAAATACTACTGATATGCAGCACACAAGAAATTCATGAAAATGTATCCAAGCTCTGGCTAATATTGGACTAATATATCTAGCAATAATATTTCACAGAATTTGTCATCTAATATACACGCAGTCATCTCATCGTGCTCCTATGCACTTGATTGGGATTGTTCAGACAGTGGGTTTGGCATGGTGATGTCCGGCAGCAGATGACAGCTGGTGATGATGTCGATCTTCTCAGACACTGACTTCAGGTCCTCTAGTATGAGTCTAATGCTGTGGGACGCATTGATGATGCCTGTCTGAGAGTTGTTGAGGTGAGCGGTGGCCTGTCTTATGTCCCGTGCTGCGTTCTGATACACCTGTTTCAGGCTTTGATTGACGTCCGTGCACAAGCGCGCATTGCTCTCCTGCAGTTTCTGCTGGAGTAACGTGTTAAACCTACCTGAGTCAGGTCTGGACACAGGTGAAGATCTGTCCTCTGGCCCGGACGCTGTCGCAGGTGTGTTTCTGATCACAATGAGAGGAGGCAGGTCTTTGCGGAGTATCTGTTGATGGCTTTCTGAAGCTAGTCTGCAAGCTCTCTCCTCCTCGTCCTCGCTGTCAGTCTCGGATGCCTCTCCGGCCACCTTCATCCCTGATGATGATGATGATAATAATGCATGGACAGGAGGAGCAGAGGTGATGTACACTTCATCATCTGAGTCCGTCTCAGATGCTTCTCCCTGCACCACGATCTGGAATTTGTTGCTTGCCATGATTGCACACCTGGAAAATACATGTAAATCAGTTGATTACTTAAGAAATTTTACAAAAACATAGTTTAGTGATGATGTTAAGTGGTATTTTAATGTATGCCGTTACAATAGAGTATAATATTTTTATAAAATTTACACAAGTATCTAAGGAACTTCCAGGATTATCATTGCAGTAGCTTGTTTTATATCCATAAAAGCTAATTAACAGTTCGGTCACGACGTATTTTCGTTTTGCTGTAATATTTTATTTTGACACTAAATTACGATAATATTGTTTGACGCGTCTATTTTGATACTAATTTTGCACAGTAGCTGCATTAATAAAGCCGTAAAAGTCATATGTGTGTATTTTTCTAACCTGCTGGCGTTTTTATTCACAAAGTGTCATAAGATTTGTCACGAGAAGACAGTTTGAAACAGGAAGCATCAGAAACTACGTTGGTATTCAAAATAAAAGGCCGCCCGTAGAAGCCTGTGTGAATTCAAAATAAAAGTTCGAACATGGGGAAAATTTGAATTAAATTAAATGTAAAATTCTTTTATTAAATTAAAATGACGGGAAATGGTGACTATTTAGTTGACACTTACAGTTGTTTATTTTGCAACAAGATGACGCATTTAAATTAGTAACAGCTACATGACATGCTATTAATAATCCAAAATTATAATTAATTTAATATATTGTATAATTAGTTATTTTATATTATTATTTTAATAGTATTCTTTATACATTATGTATATATTTTCTTGTTCTTAAGTAACTAAACTAATTAATTATAGTCTACATTCCTTTTTTTGGTATTAAAATAAAATATAAATTACAAGAAATGGTGACTAGTAAGTTTTTCAAATATAAATGCTTTCATTTACTCCCAAAACCAGTAGAAAATCACAAATAATATTGCCACAGTTATATGAAAAGTTAAGACAAGACTGACAAAGTTGACAAAAAATTTGTCAAAGCAATGAACCTTAAACACAATTAATTAATGAAATGAACAATACATAGGCTATTACAATAATAAATAATTGATTATCTATAAATCTGATTATCTAGTAAATAGCATTATTGCTCATAATTTCGGTGTAATCAGAACAATCTAAGCAGAACTTTGCTCACTGGTTGCTTATTAACAGCACACAGAGAGACTCTCCTCAGAGTGGGTGGTGATTAACACAGGAGCAGTACTTCCATGAAAACAGATCTCAGACACCCGCAAAGGGAAACAGTGCATTTAAAAATAGTGCTATTTGACAATAACATAAATATTATAATATTATAGTGTTCAGTCTGATAAATTTACTTCATTTATCATGCAATTTTAGGAAACTGAAATTAAAAAGATGGAGAAACTAAAGCGCTGGATGAGGGACTGGAAGTATCCCACTTCTCTGTTATGCATCTACGGGTTCTTCAGCACAGTAAAGCCTTTAGAACCATTCCTCATCCCGTTCCTAACTGGACCAGACAAGAACCTAACTATTGAGCAGGTATAGTGACCTTTCAAGACGTTTTCAAAATCTCATTTCAGAAACTCATCATGACTCACAGGAATCAATGTCAGTCTGAGCAGATATTAAAGGGAAAGTGCATCCCAAAATTACAATAATAATACAAAAAAGAATATGGTGGTCTATTAGTGACTTAGTGACGGATAAAAACAGTTAAAAAACAACAAGAACACATTTTAATATATGTGTAATGTTGTACAGAAGAAAGTCAAAAAAATCAGAATAAGGGTAAATGTTGACAGAATTGTTTATGCCTTAATTCTCTGCACATTTATTATAGAGAAAGCATAACCTTTTATGACTGTCAGTTAGTTTGATATTGTAATTTTGATTTGTGTAATGAAATATAATACTGTTATAAAATATGCACTGGTTAGAAAATATTTAAACAACTATAATTGACATGTTGACATTTTAAATAGTAAAAGCTGCACTTAAATGATATAATCAATCTAAAATTATTACAATTAATTTAATATATTGTATTATTATTTTTTTCATAACATTATTTTAATATTATTGTTTATACAATATGTATATATTCTCTTGTTATTTAGTAATTGAACTAATTAATTATAGTCTACATGGATTTTTTTTTTTTTAACAATTTAAATTTGTTACTCTAATCTTTGTATATATCACACCCCATATTAAAATAGCCTACAAAACATTACAGCAAAAATAAAAAAAAGTGTTTACAGTCTGGTACAGAAAACTAGTTTTGGATTATATAGGCTAGCTAATTTTTCCCTTCATGGAAACGTGGGGGGGGGGGGTAATTAAGGTAATTAAGCACCACTGTCAAACTAACGTTAGATGGTTTTATCAACCAACTTGTGACGTGATAAAAAGTGACGTGCGAATTTCAATATGTTTGGCTCCGCCTGCTTTTAGCTGAAAAAACGCTGTTCAGAAACTTACAAGTGACGTCACGGACACTATGTCCATGTTTTTTACAGTCTATTGCTGCATCCGAAATCGCATACTGCTTAAGTAGTTACTTCATTTAAAATTGAACGTACTCCTCGACCATTAAAAAGTATGTTCTATATAGTATGAATGTGGGTAGTATGAATGGAATTGGGACGTACTATATCCGCCATATTGATGTTGTCACGTGTCATGCATCGTCACAACAGCGTGAAAATGTAAACTTTCAATAAGTCATCCGTTTATTTAGATTGTGTTAAACAAGTTTAATTTTTTTTCCTGAGGAACTTACACTTGAAATGAGCCGTGTCTCCACTTTCCGCCATTTTTCGAATATCCTCATGGGATAGGAAAGTGTCCATGATATGCATACTACAGAATTCAGGCGGAAACAGTAGGTCATCCAGGTACTTCGGAATTTCGAATACTATGAACTCGGACATACTACTTACCTCTCATACTGTCTTTCGTGTACTATATAGTAGGGAAGTATGCGATTTCGGACGCAGCATATGATTGGACTAAATGCTGTTTTGCATTAATCAGTTATTATGTAGTGACCAATTTAGATTTGTGGAATAAATCTTTCTTGTTGTTGGTAATGTTTTTCCTCTAAGGTAACCAATCAGATATTCCCGGTGTGGACATACTCGTACCTGGGAGTGCTGGTTCCTGTCTTCCTCCTCACTGATTGGCTACGTTACAAACCTGTGGTGATCTTCCAGTGTTTAATCCTGTTCTCCACCACGGCCATGTTGCTGTGGTGTAATGGTGTCCCAGAAATGCAGGCCATGCAGTTTACGTATGGAGTGGTGACGTCATGTGACGTTGCTTACTTCACGTATCTCTACAGTGTGGTGGAGCTAAAGTATTACCTGAAAGCCACCTCTTACTGCCGGACTGCCCAGCTGCTGGGCTACACCGTTGGTTCAGTGTTGGGCCAAATCCTAGTCTCTTTTGATCTGATGTCCTACAACAACATTCTAGTGTTTACACTGGTTCTCACCGGTGTTGCTTTGATCGGCTCCATCCTCCTCCCAATGCCCAAGACAAGCATGTTCTTCCACCAAACGAGGAGTGCTAGAGGAGAGACTGATGGTGAAGAGCATGTCGGGACTGAGGAGGATCTTCAAAGCAAAGGTCAAAAAGATGGAATAGAGTTGGTTGGAGCCATACAGCAGCAGCAAATACCAGAAGTTTCCACAGAAAGTGATAACACAAGTGCAAAAAGTTTCAAGACAGGTAGGACTAATGAGTCGAATCTGTCATATTAGTAAAATCACACGAGTGCTGCAGGAATGAGTTAAGCCTACTAAAATAATTGGCTCCAAAGTCCCAAAGTCAAAGGTTTTTGGTCAAATGCCTGAAATATGGTTTACGGTTAACACAAGATAGTTTTAGGTTTTGTTTATGCCATAAAATAAATAAGCTATGCCCTGGTTTCTAATAAGTTGGTTGTCAGTGGACATAACAGGAAAACCCAAAGACAAAAAGCTAATTGTCTTTCATGTTTAAAGCTGCAATGAAATAGAATTAGTGACAGATCTTTTCTGGTTGTTGATTAGATGGAAGCAGATCTGAAAGTGAGCTTGTAGTTGAGTATTAGAAAAGTGCAGGGTTTAAGATCTTGATCTTGATATCCCAGGTGGCTGCTGTGATGTTCTGCTCCAGTTGTGGAGGGATTTCCTGCAGTGTTTCTCCTCACGTTCGCTGCTTATGTGGTCAGCATGGTGGGCACTGGCCACCTGTGGCTACAACCAGACCGTGAACTATGTCCAATCGCTGTGGGAGCATGTGGAGCCGTCAAATAACTTCACTGTCTACAATGGAGGAGTGGAGGCCCTCTCAAACCTGTTTGGTGAGTAGACGGGACACTTGCTTATTGTGAGCTCAGTTAAGTCTAGAAAATGTATCTGATATGAACTTTAGTCAGAGTAGCACCATACTGTATTTTGGACAGGGATGCAAATGAGGCTTTGAAGAATAGAGGTGCGTACTATGAATTGTACTTTTGTTTAGCAATATAGTCTAGCCTACTGATTCTGAACAAAGAGCTTTCAGTTGACAAAACCTAAGTTGTGAAAACTATTTTATCTATGACATTTACAGTGTGTACCAATGCAAGACTAATTAAGTCATTAAGTCTATCCCTCACTGCTTTGTTTTCATCCATGTTAAATTCAGCATGGCATCCAATCTCACTATAAACTCCAACTATGCCTACGGCAAAAAAGTATGTGTTAATGCACAGTATTTCAATCAAAAGTAGGTTTAAAGCACAGATCGACTTCAGTGTTGCCAAGTCCACGGTTTTCCTGCGGAACTGGGCTACTTTAACGTTCTTTAGCGGGATGTTTTTCTCGTCCGTGGGTTGAAGCAATCCCAATAATGTGATATTTAGCCGCTGGAAAGCAACTTTTATCATGAAAACTCCTCCAAACCCCCCAAAAAAGCTAATCGGGCTAGCTGAGAAAGCCTGGCAACTCATGAGACCACAGTAGAGGATTTGTGAGTGGTATTTTCCCCCAACTGGCATCCCGAGGGTGCCAAAATACAATTGGGTAAACTGGCAGTGGGCCGGTAACACAGACCAAAACAAAGACAGACATTCCCTCCCAAAACATGCTTTTTCAAAGGAGAATAACATTGTTTTTCGGATAAACAAATTAGTTAACTTCATGTTTCTTAAATATCTGCAAACATGTTATGGTATTTTTATGCTTCAGTAGAGTGAAAAACTTACACACAGTACCTTTAACTTTAACTGCCTGCTCAACCAAATGGTTGAGCACATTTTGTGTCTCTATATTTCATTGAGAGGAGTACCTAACTTAA
>JAUMHR010000069.1:14064295-14082530 GCA_032361145.1 Enteromius fasciolatus
CAGACTGAACACTTCAAATGGAACATTTTGTTCAGAACTTTAATAAGCAATGAAGCTTATAATTTATATACATTAACAATATGCACCAACAGATGAAACATCTAAAGAACGTGCACCGGCATAACAGATGAATGCTCTTAAGGTAGACGTATATGATGTAATTAATTATCCTTGTATATGGGAGTACATCAAGAGTCTTTCTGGGATATTAAATTGGACTCCAGTGACATATTTTAGCAAATGAAACAAGATATAAGCAGATGATGATAATGTACATATTTTGGCTCTAATTGTCCCACTGGAATCTGCTTTTCAAGTCACAGTTCAATAATTTGACCGCTGGAGTCTGTCATTTATCCGCTTGTGAGAGCCTGTGCGCTGGGCCTCTGAAGCTGCTCGCGGGGGGCAGTGAAGTCCCACGGCCTGCGGTTCTCAGTAAAGCCGTAGAGTTTCCTCAGAGCCACGCGAGCTGCCTCCTCTTCTGCTGCCAGGACAGTCTCACCTGGACCCTGAGCCAGCAGCTTACGGTCACTGACACAAAAAGATTTGGCATTTTAAAAATCAATCGAAAGCCTAAACTAAGAGTATTGATTATGTGCCACAGCAGTGTGTCTGAAACTGTTTCCTGGAGTAGAAACCAGAATAAATCTGACTCATCCCTGAAATGACACTCCAGATTAATCAGACTGTGGAGAATATATTTTAGGGTCTAGATCAGGGTTCCTCAAATCTTACCCTGGAGGTCCGATGCACTGCAGAGTTCGGATCTAACCCTAATCAAACACACCCGAGCATGCTAATCAGTGTCTAAAGGATCATCAGAAAACGCAGGTAGGTGAGTTTTATCAGGGTTGGAGCTAAACTCTGCAGTGCATCGGACTTCCAGGGTAAGATCTGAGGAACCCTGGTGTAGATACACAGCAGCGTGACATTATAAATGTTCATTTTCCTGTTACTAACTTATCAGTGATATTAACAATATCCTCATGCAGTTTATTAACCCTTGTGTCATACCTGTAAAGGCCGACGAAATAGAGAGGGAGGACGGTACTGGCACCGGCAGACCGGATGAGGCGGGGCTCGGGTAGAGCTATACCTTTACGGGTCAATTCTTTAACCAGCAGCCCCATGGGATCAACCACTTCCCACAAGTCAAACAGATCTTTCCCTATTAGCTGAGTCACCAGGAAATCCTGCAAAAATCACACACAAATGGATCAACATGTGCACAAAGATTAGGGTGCAACACACGTAATATAATGTAATGTAATGTAGAAATTAAAAATATAGAATAAAACACACAACTATAATTACAAATAATTAGAAATTTACATTTTTAAAATTAATTTTAAATTTAAAACACATACAATTATTATAAATATTACATTAAAATGATATATCAATATAGATTAAAAAAACAGTATATAAATATAAATAGGTATATAAATAAATAAATATATTTATATTATTTATATATATATATAAATAAATATAAATATATATATAAATATAAATATATATATAAATATATACACACACACACACACACCTTTGTTCTGAAATATTTTAGAAATTTATAATAATAATTTTCTGTATGCATGCATCTATCTATCTATCTATCTATCTATCTAATGATTTCTCACAACGTTTCTGTTTTACTGTATTTCTGTCCAGATAAATGCTGTCTTGGTATAAATCTTATATAATAACAATCAAAAATATACAATAATGGATAAAGATTCTATAATTATATAAATGGAAATTGCATTTGTTTATTAATGTAAAATTATTTCACACACACGTACAGAAACCTAGAAATAGATATATAGAATTTTTTAAATAATGAAATAGGATTTTATTCAAATAAAATAAAATGAAATGTTAACTTTAAGAGGAATCTTGTCTTACTCTAATAAAAAGGCCAGCTCGCACAGGCCCACTGCTCTGCTCCAGAGCACCAATCACAGCGAAGAACGTTCCTCGCAGAGTTTCATCTGGAACAGGAAACTCTTCGCTCATCGTCAAATCCTCCACTGCGAGGTTCCGTGCGACGTGACACATGACCTCTGACCCCGTCAGGTGGCCTACGATGGCTGCCACACCCTCCTCAGGCAGGCTGGGAAAGCTGCCCCTGCACCAGTCACTGAGGACACCCTGTACAAAACAAACAGAAAGGAGAGGAATATAAATATCATACCAATTTTTGAGCATAAGACTAAGTGTTCTCACCTCTGTGAACTGTTGACCGTGCACACAAAGCTTGTTGTTGTCTTTTAGGTTAAGGGCGGTCGTTTCCAAATCAAGGCCCAGCGCTCGCCTCCTCTCCTCCTCAGATCGCAAGTAACACGCGTTTACAAACGCCGTCTTCAGAAGCTCCAGAGAGAAACTCTCCTGAAGTCGGGCACTAAAGGCCTCCACTTCAGCATGATAATCAAAGTTTGGCTGCTGGGAGCTGACCGGAAGAAAAAAAGAGGGTTAAAGAGGTGGAAATAAAGCACACACACACACGTTTCTGTGAATTCTTGGGACTTTTCATAGACTTCTATTACTTTTAAACTGACCAAACCCTATAATCCTAAACCCATCCCTTACAGGAAGCCTGTTTGCATTGTAACACTTTCCAAAAAAAACATCATTCACTTATTTTTGTTTTTTATATTTTAAAATATTGCATAAACAAAACTAAAATTACATAATTATTGTGCGGACATTATTCCTTTTTGGGTGAACTATCCCTTTAAGAAGGTATAATATCAATGCCAGTCATTTCAAAAAAGCTACTAACATAAGCATATATATATATAGCCTTTTTGAAATTTACATATATACATAAACATATATATATATATATATATATATATATATATATAGGAACTGAACATTTGACGATAAAGTAATGACTAGAATGCACGGGATAACACATCTGCAGATTTTGGTAACAATACAAACAAATAAAGAGAGGAAAAAACACAAAATATCACCAATAATCTCATTAATACGTAAACTGATCGATACATAATTCGTTTAAACTGAAATTTACTGGCTGGTATTAAAAATCTAGTGTGTTGCCTACGTAGACAGCATTTTGTTGGGAACGCAGGCATGCTCGCAAAACACTTATGACGTCAAAATATAATGTCTAGGTAGGCGGCTCACTATGATTTGAGACACAGCCAGAGAGTACAAGTGGCCTTGGGATGTTCTACTGACCGTGGCTTTGGAGGTGGAGGTCCCTCCATCTTTCTCTTCCTCTCCATGATGAGCGTATAAGCCTTCATCCATCTCTTCTTCTCTCTGATATGTGTGAGCATAACTCCTCTGCACACATGATGGAAATGCAGAGGTAATACAGCGCGACTCACGAGCGCCCTGCACGCCGCCATGACAGCCTCGACCTGACACTGAAGCAGCACGCGAAAGAGCGACGGAAAGCGGGAGGGAAACTGTCCACAGCGCCACCACGTGTCCGGAGCAGCGAGTGCCGTTTCTTCTTCTTTTTGATTATCCAAAGTTGTGTAATACATTTATTTTTATCATCAGTGTGGCAATTGCTAATTAGAACAATATATATATATATATATATATATATATATATTCCGACCACGGTACTTAATAAAAATTCTAGTGTTGTTATTTAATTAAAAACTTTTTTTTGGTAAATGAAATAAAGCTGAAATAAAATAATACATAATTTTATTTTGTAATTATTTCATTCATTATTTGTGTAAAGAAGCAAACAAAAATAGACTAAAAATAAATTAATTTATAATAATATAAATATTAGATATTTTATTAATATTAGACAAAAATACTGCCTTGGCAACTAACTGAAATAAGCTTAAAGTAATAAAGTTTAGCTAAATAAGTTAAGATACTACAGTAAGACAAATACTAAATACTTTAATAGCATGAAAATAAATACTTAAATATTACTAAAAAGTATATATTTTCCAGCCTTGCTGGGATTCTACTTTTTATACGTTTAATATGTCATGCTTAAGACCAGAAATGATACTTCATCTTCAGAAATTAAAAGAGCAAATCTAGAAGATAAAAATCAGACAAGATGGAGTGCAGTTCACTACTGTTGTCATTTAAATAAAAGCATTTGTAATACAATGTTCATGGCTCTGCGAGAGGAAAAACTCAATGTGTATCATTTCAGTAATATCCTGAAGAAAACGAGCAGAAAAAAACAACATCAGCATATTACAATAATGTACATAAATAAAGACCAGGACTAAACTCACACTTTACAAGTATGGTTTCTATGTCAATACAAGCAACATACAGATGTACATAAATGTACCTAAAATTACAACAGTCTGTAAATATTCTTATTATTTAATATTATATGCTTTTCTTTTGAATATGCCATATCAGTGCATTCCACTCCATTGGTCTTTGTAAAAGTTGACATAATATTGTACTAAGCTATATTGTAAACCTATGGAAAAATAAATGACTACACCCAAAGCTCAAAGACAGGTGAAGTAATATATACATCTGGTTCATGCTTGACTTATGCAAAAAAAAAAAAAGTAATTAAAATTGTACAAAACCAAGAAAAAGAACAGTTGTACAAATAAAAAAAAAGTATAAATACATATTTATATATAAATGAAATCAGACAAACAAACCCAAACAGCAACACAAAAGCTATCTCTGACTTTACCGCTCTTACTTGAAGAAAATAAAACATTTAAGTTTGACACAGAAAAGAGGGGTGAAGTTTTGATTTGGCCCCTCCCACATTGCAGAGTCCATGTAGCTTCAGCGACGGAACCAAACCCAGCTGTTGATAAGCCAGAAAGCTACAGTGATGGAATACATGATCATTTCTCGCTTGACTCTCTCTTTGTTCTCCTCCTCCAAGAGCTGCAAGCGCCGGTTCAGCTTGACAATCTGTGATGATACAAAATAACAAAAAAAAGGAATAAATCCCTCCATCTCTCAGGTATTGCATAATAACTACTGTGTAAAAGTTAGATTTTTCTTAAAGAAAATAATACATTTATTCAGCAAGGATGCATTAAATTGATCAAAAATGTGAGCGAAAACATACATATATATATACATTTAATTTTTTTTTAAATAAATGTGTGTATATATATATATATATATATTATTATTATTATTTTTTTTTTTTAAATTTCTGTTAATCAATGAATCCTGGAAATAAAATGTAGCAAGGTTAGCACACAAATATTCATCAGCATAGCTGTATTTAACATTAATAATAAAAATAAAACAAATCTTAATACACCAAATTAGCATATTTGAATTAATTCTGAAGGATAATGTGACTCTAAAGACTCTAAAGGAGGAATTAAGCTGAAAATTCAACTCTGTCATCACAGGGATTTTGCATTTTTGATCAAATGAATGCATAACATATGCATGGTAGTGTACATAGTGTACAATGCATTTACATCAAACCCTGCACAGTATTAAAAGAGCAGAATGATACCTGTCTGCGTAGAGAAGTGGCATCCACAACGGCCATGTCATCTGCTCCTCCCTCCAAAGTTGAGTCCAGTGTGGCCAGAGCATGCCTGTCAAAAACATGTTTGATTTTTAGAAGATACTGAGATTGTATTGAGAGGACAGAGAAAAACAAATCGAGAAAATCGAGAGAAAAAAAAAAAGCAGATGAGAGGAAAGAGGTGAGAGGAAGTTACCTGTTGTCATGCTGAGGGTTAGAGAGGGTTGAACCCCCTCTAAGAGATGGCTTGCTGAGAAGCGGATATGGAGAAAGTGAGAGAGGGAAAGGACAAAAGAAGACATAGACAGACAGACAGACAGACAACTTTAATAACATGCTCTTAAACTGGTATATATTAAGTATATATGTCTCACAAACCATGTCAGCATTTTCTAATCAAATAAACCTTGCAATAGAAATTATGATTTATAATAAACCAGCAAACTGCACAGAGGTAAACAAAAAAATAAGAATTTTAGTCTCATTTCCACACAGTGGTTTTACATACAGTTTAGTGCCTGTCAGTTAATGCCATTCTGAAAACTACTAATGAGCAGCCAAGCAGGTCACAGGAAACGAGCTCATGAATACCAACTGTGCAGGTATTCACAGGAACCAAAATTAAAGGAATGTTCTGTATTCAATTTGAGGCTGTTTCAATTCACAGCATCTGTGGCACTATATTGTTTACCAAAGAAAAAATAAAACTACCGTTTTAAACTTTGATAATAAGAAATGGTTCTTTAGCAGCAAATCAGCATATTAAAATGATTTCTGAAGGATCACGTGATAATAAAGTATCAGCTGCAAGAAATGCTAATTCAATTACATTTGCAAATTAATTAAATCTGGTGCTGTCCAACGATGCATTGTGATTAATCGCAACTGATTTTTGTTTATGTTTGCATATGTATACAAATATATATATATATATATATACACACACACACATATAAATGGTTAGTTCCACCGCAAGCTATGACCGCTTCAGAGCCGTTTAGAAGGGCTCTGGACCGCTTCACCCAACGGTTCTGTGTATCACTGAGCAACACTCCACCGTTAGCAACATAAAACTGTTACTTCTATTATGTATTTCGGCAAAATTAAGTCTGTTATTTATTTAATGAAGTATGAGTGACCCCTGCTGGTGTTATGTTGCATCTTTCATCTTTAATATTGAGACCACGCCACTTCCTCATCTAATAAATGTTTCTCATGCGGATAAAAAGCAGCCAACATATCAATACATATATTATTTGTTTTAATATTTTTTTATTTGCTTCACGCGGTGCCTTACAACAAGGACTCTCGTACCTTATTGCTTACATATAAATGCACACACACACACACACACACACACACACACACACACAGTATATATATTTTTACAAATATTTATTGCCTATATTTATATATATAATAATATATATAATATATAACATTATATATATACATTTATATATATAATAATATATATAATATATAACATTATATATATATATATATATATATATAAATACATTTAATATATAAATAAATATTTTATTTATTTATAATTTTATTTATAATTTATAAATATAACATTGAAATATATACATGCATGTATGTGCATTTATATATAAATACATAAAAAAAACCTTTATTATGGATGCGATTAATTGTTTGACAGCACTAATTAAATCAATCAATAAATGACATTTTTAAATATGTTACATCAACAGTTATTTCAAGTAGTAATAATATTTCACAATTTGACTGTATTTTTGATTAAATAAATGTGTATGTGTACATTTTAAAGAATAATTAGGTAGTAAACATAATAACACATAAATAAGTTAACCAAAAACACAGCTGTGAGTTTTTCTTAATTTACAAAAAAAGGTAAAAAATATATTTTTTGTGGCAATCATGCCACAAATGCTGTGAATATAGATTAAACTTGTAAAGAACACAAACATTTCTTTATAAACCATACAGCAATGCCACAAACTGCTTGTGTAATTTAAATGAAACCTAAAAAGCTCAGGGGAAAAAAAGAAAGGATTCCAACAAAAAAGAAAGAAATCAAAACTTGTGCGCATTTCTATTCATGCTAAACATTAAACCCCAAACCAGGAGGCTGAGAAACAAAGGGAGTTTAAGAAAGCAGCGTGTCCACATCCAACAGCAAACAACATAAAGCTAAAAGCTGTCTTTTAACAAACTACCTCAATATTTCAATATGTGGGTTTTGTGCTTTGCAGTTTTTGCTGAATTGTTTGTCTGTCAGTGCAAATATCCTCAGTGCATTTTGTCTCCAAATCAGTTTGTAATCAGAATGACACATGAACGTCTATCAGTCATAGAGGACTTCTGATTAGTTAATCAGTGAAGCAACAGCTAATTTAGCCAAAAGTCAGTCTCTCAGGGCAGGATCAGGGGTCTGATGTCAAAGGTCACCTGCGCTGGTTCTCGTCCAGGACCTCCAGGACCTGCTGATAGGCCCGGCGTGTGGTGGACTGGATGAAGGAAAGGACGCCGCGGGTGCTGAAGAGGTTATAGCCGTCCTCGGCACCACCGAGAGGAGCCAATGCAGTGCGCAATGCAGCAGAGGGAGAGGGAGTCATACTGACCAAACCACAGAGAGAGAGAGGGGTAACGAAAGAATAAGAGAGGAAAAGTAGAAGATACAAGTGAGAGAGAAAGTCAAACAAATTTTAGGTTTCAGAAAGAAGGAAAGGAAAAAGAAGTCGGAGGAAGGAAATAAAGACTGCAACAGATGGGCAACAGCCTCACCGCATATACACAAAAGGTTCACAACCCCAATACAAACCCTTCAACAAGCCCAAACAAGCGAAATCTCTTCTTTTTAACAAACACAAACACACAAAGCTCTGTCTCTGAGTATCACAACCTCAAAAGCAGATTTGAAACGGCTGAGTTCACATCAGACTAACGATGAGGCTGTTTACTGAACCACTGAATCCATCTACGCTAATCCAAACAGACACAACTGCATCTCTGCATCGCTCTCATAAAGCGGTCTGATTTAAAAAAACAAAACAAAAAACTAAGTGCCCATCAAAAACAGCTTAGGTGTTTGTTAGGTCAATCTCATATCCAGGTCACATTTAACCAGCCCCGCAAAAAATTATTGAGTGAAAAAAAAAAAAAGTTTTATTATTATTTAAGCAGAATTGCTTATATGGCATGCTTACTTTTTTGTTATTTTTAAAATCTGTACAAAATAAGGATTATATACTTAATTTATATTGTTTTATTAAAAAACAAAAGAAATTTATATATATACACAATAATATTTTTATATAGTTTTTCATATAGTTTATATCAGGGCTGTCCAAACTCGGTCCTGGAGGACCGGTGTTCTGCAAAGTTTAACCCTAATTGAACACACCTAAAGCAGATAATAATCCAGGCTTACTAGCCCCTGCGTCAAAAATCGCATACTGCTTAAGTAGGTACTACATTTAAAATTGAACGTACTACCCAACCGTTAAAAAGTATGTTCTATATAGTATGAATGGGGGTAGTATGAATGGAATTCGGACATACTACATCCGCCATATTGATGTTGTCACGTGTCATGCGTCGTCACAACAGCGCGACAATTTAAACTTTCAGTAAGTCATCCGTTTATTTAGATTGTGTTAAACAAGTGTAATTTAATCACAATAAACAACGTTTTTTTCCTGAGGTTACTGCTTACACTTAAAATGAGCCGCGTCTCCACTTTCCGCCATTTTTCGAATATAACGCCTCCTCTCCCGGAGCCCTATGGGATAGAAAAGGGTCCATGGTATGTCTACTATAGAATTCGGGTGGAAGCAGTAGGTCATCCGGGTACTTCTCGCCTACTGAATTTGCTATGAATTCGGACATACTACTCGTCTCTCATATTGTTTTTCGCTTACTATTTAGACGCAGCATTGACAACTTCCATGCAGGTGTTTTGAGGCAAGTTGGAGCTAAACCCTGCAGGACTCCGGCCCTCCAGGACCGAGTTTGGACAGCCCTGGTTTATATGAATAGTTAAAAAAAGATTTATTTTCTTTACGCAAATATCAATGGGTTCTTTCTTTTAATTTTTGAGGTCAAATAAGACTTGGACATGTTCTTGACAGGTTTTGTGTAATTAATTACTTATGTAACAGTGAACAAGTGAACTGATGAAGTTGCGTACTATTAATTTATATAGAGTTCATTTTACTAATTGTATTAGTTAATATTGTTAAATAATGTTATATACTACAATTCAAAAGTTCAGGGTCGGTAAAATTTACATATTTTGGTCTCTTATGCTAACCAACAAGCATTTGCATTAATTTATTTGATTAAAATTCCGTTATGAAATATTTTCTAATCATTTTCTATTTACATATTTGAAAATAAAATTTATACCTGTGATGCAAAGCTGAAATTCCAGCATCGTAACTCCAACGCCCAGTGATGAGTCGTTCAGAAATCATTCTAATATGCTGATTATTATCCTTGTTGTAAACAGTTGTGCTGCCTAATATTTTCATAGAAACTGTGTGTTGTTTGAGGATCCTTTAATAAACTGAAATTACATATATATATTTTTTCAAAATAAAAATAATTTGTATCATCATAAATATTTTTCCAGTCACTTTTGATACGCTTAATGCATTCTTTTTAAATAAAATCATTAACCTCTGATGTACTGACCCTAAACTTTTAAAACAGTAATATGCATATCTCATATGCTATATTAGTAGATTCTGTTAAAATGTTGTTTTCCCCTAAATCTAAATAAAAAAAATAAGTTTGGCTGATGGACGTGACGCATTTAGTTTAGTAGCAGAAGCTGTACTAGTCTTCGTTTTATTGGGGTCTGGAAAAAGAAAAAGAGATGCTGGACAATGGTGGGTTTACGTACTTTTACAGACAGCCCAGCCAATCAGAAAACACCATGTCAAAACAAGCAAACAACTGGTTGAAGGAGAATGACTGATCTGTTTTTTTTAAGTACAAACCCTCCATGTGAACAGCTTCTCAATGCCAGGAGTGGCCATTCATTAGAATAGAATAGAGAACAATAGAGTAGAATAGAGCTGTCAAGCAGTCACGGCGTGAGAGAAATTGACTGACAAAGCAACTCTAAGCTACACTGACCAATATCACAAGTTGTGATTAAATTGGTCTGGACAAGTGTGATCGTGCCACTCCTGTACATGCAATAACATGCACTGAGGTTAAAAAAACAGCACAAGAGACAAACCGATAGAGCTTGAAACTAAACAATATACATGCATGGTTCTAACTCACCCCCTTTGAGTCAGCATGAAGGGAGAAAGAGAGACACCAGGGAGGAGGAAAAAACATAGTGGAGTGAGAGGACCAGAGGTGAAACGAAAGCGTGTGTGTGTGTTTTGGTAGCTTTGCACTCACATGGAGTCGTTTCTGGCGAGCTGGCCATTGTGATGCACACCTGTGTTCTCGCTGACCGAGCGCTCTCTACGTGTCCTGGATTGCGTGCGCACCTGTGTGAAGCAAGGAGAACCAAAGTGGACAGGTGTTCCTCATTTTACTAAAACCAAGCTGACATACTGTTGTTGCTAAATTTGGTCTGTTCCACTTACTTCTTCATTGGGGTGACCAGCGGAGCTCGACTGCTCCATTTCGAGGAAGTCGATGGGCCTTTCGTTGAGTGTCAGGACCCGAGGTGGTGTCCTGAGGGACAGTGTTGTCTCCAGTGTGGTGGACTGGATGAGGTCTAGATCTCTGGGAAACTGAATGTCATCACTATCTCCTAAAAAGGAAGATTAAACAAATGATTAGATATGCAACCCTTTGAGAAATTGTCAGCAAGTGAAATTGACCAAACACACATATTTATATATTTTGTGTCACACAGAAAAGAAGTCACACAAGTTGGGGACAGAGAGTATATATATACACACACATGTTTATCACACATTAAACTTACTAGTCTTACTAGTCACACTTTTGCAAAGTATTCCAACTTTATATATATTTTAATATAAAGTGAAAGCTGTCAGAAGTTGTGATCTTGAAATTGTATGACTGTGGTGTAGTTTGTTTTTAGCCATTTATATGTTTTAAGTTGTGTTAATTTGTGAAGATTTTCACTATGAACAAAATAAGAGAGTATCATGAACCTGTGTTGGTCACAGAGCCTATTTTCTGCAATAATCCAAAAGTCAATGATGCAAAGTTCTGGGTTGGCCTGCAAAAATACGTCATCACTGCACTACATCCTATTGTAATGTGCAAATATCTTCCCATCTTGTACCTGCCACCACGATTCTCTCGGGAACATGCATCATTGCCGTGTGGAGCGTCCCATGCTCTGGAAGATCCTGCACTTCAGGCTCATATGGAGCCACTTTGAGCTGTTCAGGAATACGCATTCTCTGACTGATGCCTTCTGTGTACTCCAGCTCATAGTGGATCCGGTTCATCTCCGCGATCTCGGCTGTGGGAGAGGGAAACGCCGCTCCACTCATCTACAGGGAAAGAGGAGGAGGGCTGTGATGTGAGGACCTAAACATGTCAATCAATCAATAAAAAATATTAAAGGTATGTGTACAGAACTCCTATTGGAAACCAGTCAAAAGGATCAAATAGGAATCCTCTGGGAATCAAATACAATTTTAATGGATGCACACAATGTTTTGATATTTTCTTCTCATACTATAATGAAAAATGTTTCATGTCAGGGCAGCTAAAAGCTTTGTAACCCTAAGTAGATTGCAGAACTCTTGCCACCAATAGTCTCTTCAATCAACATATTTTACGATGCTCTTGAGAAACATAGCCCAGATTAAAATCCTGAAATCTTTAATATTCGCCTTGCATTTTATTACAAAGATAATCATAGTTATATTTAGTATTATCTTTATACTATAATAGCACTTATTAATTTAAATTTATAGTATATATATATATATATTCTTTTTTAAATTTTTAATTTTATATATATATATATATATATATATATATATATACATATATTTAGTTTAATTAAAAAATGTTCCCACAATTACCAAAAGCAATTTATAATAGTTTTAGTTTCAGTTAAAAATAACAACAATAGTTCTAAATGATTTTTTGCTGAAACCAACGATAACTTATTTTTTTCCAAATTATAAAAAAAAATCTCCAAACAGTAAACCATGCATGAAGATGTCTCGTACAGCAAAACCGGCATCACAGGTTTTCCTACCTGGCCTGTGACATTTAACCTTTAAAACATAAATAACTCATAAGACTTTAAAATTGTAATAATAATATAATATCCCATTTATGTAATATAGATGAATAACCAACGCACCCAGTATCAAGCCCAGATTCTCAGGTTAAAATGAAGCACAGAAAGGAGAGCAGCAGTCTTCTCTATCTTGTGGTTAGATCATGAGATCAACTATTTAAAGAAGCAAAATACCACTGAATACACGGGCTGCTCCAAAGTTTAATCTCTTAATAAGCATGCCTACTGAACTCTATTGTGGATTGTGTTTCAGAAATTCAGCCAACAAAACCAATAAGGACGGTTTTGATTTAATTTAAGCTGGATTGAAGACAGCATTGACAGCAACAGCAGTACTAACGTAGGACTTGTAATATTGTGTTTTGATTGTTTAGGTGGATCGATTCAAAACTAACAGAAAATACATAACGAGGTTTAGAACTTTAATGTGTCACATGTGGGGCGTAAAACTGTGGAAATAGATGATGAGCGCACAAGGGCCCCCAAAGTGCATCAATGACAGCTAATAAAGGGCCAAAGCATGACCGAAAACCACATCACAAATCTTTTAGACACATACCTTCACCGAGAGCAGATCCGACGACCGATTAGAAACCTTAAAGTGAAATGCTATTGTAAAATGTGATTATTTTGTGTGTTTTTTCTTAGAAATACACAATCATTCCGCAGCCCAACACAGACCAGATCAACCCAGTCCTGCGTGAAGCCGGCGGACGTTGACCGCGAGAAAGCTTTTCAAAATAAAAGTCTCTCTGCGTGTCACGTAAAAGTCGCGCGTTTTCGCTTTCTCTTTTGGCGAAAGTTTGTTAATTATTATAACAGTCTGTACATAATTTTCAGTTTAAGTATATTTTGGGTAGCATTCCCTCAGTCACAAAACAGGAAATACACACATTACAAATGTGATGACAAATGTGTAATGTTTTCGCCTTTTCTCTTATCTTTTTTAAGCAACTATTTAATAATTATTTCTACTGAAGTTGTTAGAGTTTTTGATTAACTGTTACATTTAAAAGCACGGTCCACCAGCTGATTAGACGCGTTAAGTTGTGGTAAATGATATATTTTCGGTTACTTCACAAGCAATAATGACAAAATGACAACACAAAACATTTATGGACTACTTAACGTTAGTGGAATAAACCTAATTGTGGTATAAGGCTCATTTTATTGTGGCATTACAAACCAAAATGGACAAATTTAAAAACAGAATTTGAGAAATAATCAAACACGTCGCCCCCAGCGGTTGCGCGCGCGCGTGCGCGCATGTGTGTTAAGTTTGCTTGGAAGAGCGGTGAGTGATTCGGTCTCACTGAGCTCCCAGTTGAGGATACTAGCTCCAGGACTTTTTAGGATGCTCGATGCAAGGAGAAAAGCTTTAGTGCGTCCATAAAGTTATATTAACTATAACACCTTACTCGTGTATAATGAAGTGATCGGACACTTTAAAGTGGACGGTGGGCCTCTGAAGAGTGTTTTCTGCATGTGGATGCTGTGAACGATGTGCTGCTCCGTGGCGCTCCTGCTCTGCGGTGTGATCGTGTCTCTGAACGGCGCAGCATCACTGGACCTGCGGCCCGACATGTGAGTGACTCAATATAGTAGGCTATATTTATTTTTAATCATGTTTTGGTCATATAGGAGAAATTCTTATCTGAAAATTAACTCCAACATGTGTAAAAAACGGTTTTATCTAAAAAAAACCACTTTAAAATAATGGTTAATTACTGTACATTAATAAGCATTTACGTGTTACGTTGGCTATCATTAATGTACGTTCAAATAAAAGAAGTGTCTGTTTTAATTAGCCTAAATGTTCATCTTCAAATATAATATTGTGATAGGCTATAGCCTATTTTAGTGATTAACGTTATTATAGGTAAACACTCATTACAGGTTAAATAGTAAATGTGCTATCAGTGTTTTTAAGAAAACGTCACACCACCTAAAAGCATTTCGCTTATGAAATGTTTATCTGTGATCTTTTTTTCAACGTAGCCTACTTAATGTTCAAATTATTATTAAAAATAATACCAATAATAAACAATAACTAATTTGGTTTCTTATTGTTAGCCCTTTGTTTTGGTATAGCACAATAATTTGGAAGGTTCAATGACAATCTAATTAAGTAATGCGTTATTTCTGTAGTGATTTAATTGATCTCTAGGTGTCGCTAAAAGCGCCATTTGTGTCCATTAAAAAAAAAAATTTATATTAA
This sequence comes from Enteromius fasciolatus, assembly GCA_032361145.1. Taxonomy (NCBI): domain Eukaryota; kingdom Metazoa; phylum Chordata; class Actinopteri; order Cypriniformes; family Cyprinidae; genus Enteromius; species Enteromius fasciolatus. The sequence goes on from JAUMHR010000069.1 coordinate 14,079,251, forward strand.
AACATATATGATCCTTGTTTTTCTTTTTATTGTTTTTATTATGTATCTGTACACACTTCATATCATATTTTGAATTTGTACATATAGGCTACCTTTATCTAAACAAAATGTATTGTTTTAAATGAACTCAAATACTGCACTGTAAGAATTTGTAAATAGTGAACCAATGCTTCCTGAGTCTCTGACACACTGACCAGGGCTGATGTGGTGTGTGACTGTGCAGTTTATCTGCGAGCCCCCTAATTAACTCAGGATGTGTTGTATTAAGTCCAGATGGTCAAAGGAAGCAACCTGAGAGAGAACAGGACCCTCTGAGGCAGAGCTCACCACACTTAGTTTATGAAACTAAATTCAGGACTTTAAGAAGCAGACTGTCACAGACCGAATACAACAAATCATTCTGCAATATCCTATTTTATTTATGGAGGGGAAATGCAATCCCAGCGATATTCCATACTCTGATTTGGATAAGGTGCTTTAACCTTTGGACAACCATAAGAAAGGTTTAAACCATCGAACAGCTCCTGACATATAAAAAGAAGTGAAGGAAAGCTGGGTGTATATGTATTCAGCTATACTTTAGGACCAGTATTATCCTTAAAATGGTCTAATTGTGAGAAAACCTTCCCTTGGAAATATTAGTTGGATCTATATAAGTAAAGCATATCCTGTGAATTCTTGAATTGAAATAAAAAAAAAGCTTTCAGTGGTAGGATTAGGCTTAGTCTATTTAGTATTTAAATTAATATTTTGAATGTAGCTAGCTAGTTAAATGTGTGTATTCGTGAAGCTGATCACTTGAACCCAGAATATGTGGTGAGAACATTGTGTCAACATCCTAAAACGATGTTTTTCCGCAGCCATAAGATCTAAGAGCAGATTATTGATTTATTTTCTGGTTGGCTCATAGTGCCATAGCATGATCAGAGCCCAACTCATTAAAGTTTTTCTTCATATCCTTGTAGTGACATAATAAACCAATGCAGAACATCAAGACCCAGCAGGCCAGCACAGTTATAAATGCTCTTTAGCTCTAACAAGCCAACTTTCCCTTTCCCCCACTATAGGGTTTGTACTTATTACATTTAGTCCCCAAGTCCTTATGTGGTTACATCCTGCACAAATGTATTTAGTGAGGAACACATGCGTATTTATATAGACGGCTTTAAGTCTGCATACTCTCAGCTGACATCTACTGTATAGGTTGTTTTTTAACATGTGAACAAGATGGGTAATTATGACATCATTACTAAAGAGGGAGTTTTGATGTTCGAAGTGCAAGACTCTGTCTCACATAAGGCTTTTTTTCATGTTGCTGCATGGGTAGTTCATGATGTTGCTTGCGATCGCCCCTTATATGTAATTCATTTGTCATTAATGCGCCCACATTGGTCTGGATTTCACAGGGAACTTCTACTTAATAATCAATGGAACATTACATAGCCAAACTGAGGAGGACCAAAATTGGATCTATTTGAAACAATGTTGGGTCGTAAAAAAAAATAGCTGAAAATGTACTTATCCTCAGCCAAGTTGTTTGAGATTGGTTCTTCGTTGGAACATATATTTGGAGAAATTTAGCATTCAGCAATGGATTGTCTGCAGAGAATGTGTGCCAAATCTGTTCCAATGAAGAAACAAACTCAAATTTTCATTTTTGGGTGAACTATTCCTTATGCTATAGTATAATGTTTACTGTTTCTCAGGCCAAATGTGTGTGAGGAGCAGGAGATGTCTATGCTGGGGGTGAGGCAACCATGTGTTCAGGCGTTTACTCGTTTGGTGAAGGTGTGGAGGCAGGGCTGCTCTTCTCAGCGCTGGTGCATGGGCTACGAGAGGAGGTGAGACACACTCAAACAACAATTGTTGACTTTGTTTCCCTGTTTAAACCACTGACCCTTAACCCATTGCCTCTTATGATTATTTCCCCCTAAGCAATTATCTTTGAGGTCAGAATCAGTGGGTTTTGGGAGATTTGCCCTCCTTCAATTTAATAGTGTCCAATTTACCAATTACCACAGCAGATGCTTTCCATTGACTTTAGTATAGAGATTTCTAGTAAATACACACATTACAAATGTGATGACAAATGTGTAATGTTGCCATGTGAATGGCAAAAACCATTCTGATGTGTGAAGTTACAGAAATATTACAGCTGTAGATACTATGTACCGGTGTGTACTTACACTGTGGTCACATACTACATACACATCTAGTTACTATGGAAGTACACGGGTATTAGGGACACTTCATATAAAGTGGGACCCTTTTTTATTGTAAAAAATAAATAATAATAATAAAAAAATAATAAATATAAAAATGAACCAATTAACTAAAAAAATGTGATCACAATAATAAATAATATGAATTGATTTGGTTAATAAATACTAAGGACAGTACAGTCGCCTACTATAGAGAGTAGAAAAGGTAACGCAATAGAAACTAAATATTTTATTGCTGTTTTGAATACATTTAAAATATTACCTTTTCAGGGTCAATAAAAACTTTAAAGATCACCACAAGACCACAACATGATTGTGTTCATGCAATTTAAGTGATATTTATGTCTAATTTGTCATCTTTTTTGGCTTATTTCAGTATCGACAATAAACCTGTTCATTATAGTTCTGTCTCTCACTTCATCTGTTTCTCTCAGGACAGGGTATTATACAGTATACAGGCAGGCATACAGTATGGAGATGAAAACTGTCTACAAGTGCTGCCCAGGTTGGATGCAGAGAGGGGAAGAGAGAGGCTGTCTGGATAGTGAGTATCATAACACTGTACGTGTGTGTTGTGGGTCAAGGGTGTCTGAATAGTGTGTGTTATCCACAGGAGTGTGTTCCTCTGGCATCTGCTTTAACGGTGGGAAGTGCTCTGAGACGGGTGATCAGCTTTGTCAGTGTCCGGAAGGGTTTGAGGGAATGCGCTGCCAATACGGTGAGTCTTTAATGCATGTTTGAAGGGGTTCAGGTTTCTGATATCTTGAATGAATGGGTTCTGTTTTCGATCTGTTGCTTCTTGGATCAGGCTATGCGCATTAATGCCTATGCACCGCACACTCTGTCCAGCACCTGTGAGTGCAGAGGGAGCTTTCGCAGACAAATATCACTTTGGTTGTTAGTTTCTCACTTGTTTCTCACCCTCTCCGTTTGTTTTGACAGTATATGTGAGGTTTTCACACTGTGAGGTGTCGAATGAGGCAGATGAGGATGTATGTAGTATGTAGTGTGGTACCGTTCAAAAGTTGAGACACACTCAAACAGCAATTGTTTACTTT
>JAUMHR010000069.1:14082630-14093263 GCA_032361145.1 Enteromius fasciolatus
TCCCTGTTTAAACCACTGACCCTTATGATTATTTCCCCCTAAGCAATTATCTTTAAGGTCAAAATCAGTGGGTTTTAGGAGATTTCCTTCAAAAGTTTCACTGGTAACAATAAGAAATGTTTCTTGAGCAGCAAATAAGCATATCAGAATGATTTGGATCATGTGCCACTAAAGAGTAATGACTGCTGAAAATCGCCTTCACAGGAATTAAGTGCATTTTAATATATATATATATATATATATCAACGGTTATAAAATGTGATAGCATTTTACTTTGCTAAGCGTTATTTAAGAAACATTTTAAAAACCCAGATTTCTGAATATTAGTGTATTTGTAAAAAAAACCCTCTTTTGTTTGTATAATAGCAAATAGCCTTTGTAAACTGAAGCCAGCTCACACACAGTAGTATGTGAATGAGATTTTGTGTTCTTGTCTTAACGGTAAACCTTAGTTTAGTCAGAGATTTTGCTGTGTGCTCTGCCTAAAGCAGTTCTCTCTCCTGCGGTTTTATGCTGAGATGGTAGTTTATGCTCCTAAAATGCTTTCTCAGAGTTTCTAAAATTAAGAATTTCAAGTCTGTAATGCAGCAGAAGGCTGATGGCTAAACAGTGCGGTGGTGAAATGACTGTGATGAAAAATGTCTTTTCCACATTGGACTGGTAAACCTATTAAGCTCATTTGACTCGGAGACTGTGTATATGTGCGTGTGGAAGAATGTTTTTACAGTGCTCTCTTTCAGTAGACATATCGCTACCACTCAGGACATGCTGTAGCTCAGTCTTTCCTGTTGGACTGATTTGCTCTGTTTAATGGCCACTGCTCACCTCTCAATTCTGAGAGAAAGAATGCAGGAAAATCTGTATTCATGGACTAAGAAAAGTTAAAGGAATAGTTTACTTACTCTCATGTACTGTATGACCGTAGAATAAAAAAGGAGATGTTTGGCAGAACGTTCATGCTGCTTTTTTATACATTAAAAGTGGCTTGTAAACTGAAGGTGTGTGTGCAAATGTAAACACACACCTTTGTCTTAGAGGTATTTCTTTTTGCACTTTACCACAGTTGGTTACACACAGTTGTGTGATTCAGAAAAGGGCACACATGTGAAATGAGTGGGCCTAGTAGAAAGATGTTGTTGTCCTAAACAACAGTGACTTCCTGATGGGGTGGAAGGAAGTTGTGGGAAACAAGCTTGTATCTGTCTATTACTGCAACTTGCATGTTTACGGGTTTACAACATGTGCTGGACACACAGTGTTTAAAGATGTGTCTGTTTGGGTTTGTTTGAAACGGTTTGCCTTAGGGTTTCCTTTCCTCCCCGTCTTGTTTGCCCTGTAGTGGAGTTAAGAGTTACAACCCCATGGAGCGTCGTGACTCTACATACTTTCTTGGAATACTGCAGCATATTGAGGAGAGGTCCTGATCCCAAAACAGCTTATTTAGGCCCCCTGCTAAACCGGGTCACATTTCTAGCATTCTTTTACACTCAGACATCTATATATTATATTTGTCTGTAAGTCGACTACCTTGTTATCATTTCAGTACAGACCCAGCCTCGCTGTATTGAATGCAAAACATAATTTTCAGTGAATCTAAATATAAAAATATACTTATTTTGTTCCAGTCCTTTATTTATTTTTTTCGTCGGAGGAAGAATATGTTGTTGTTTTGGACACCATTGACTTTATTATGGACAAATGAAATGCAAACACTCTTCAAAATGTCCTCTTTTGTTTTTTTAAAATTGAATGATATTGTAATGTTTTGATGAACCGTCATAACGTTCATAATGTTACAAATAGTTCTCTAGGACTGAAACGCTCGTTGGAGAACCCAGAATTACTCTTTTATGCTCTTTGGAACATGTTAGTGATTATTGTTATTCCCCAAATGGATGGCTTTAGTTATGTCAGCAGAAAAGAAAGGTCATTTCAGAGCAGGAAAGAGCTTAAATGAACGATTTTTCTTCAGAGTAACATGTCCTGATCAATCATGCACAAAGAGACCAGCATTTACGGTACATTTACAGTATTTACAGTATTAAGAAAGAGTGGATTGTTTTCCCAGTTTTCCACTTTCTCACTGCTCCATTCTGGTTTTTATCCTTCACTCATCTGCTCTGAACTAAGACATGAAATGTTCTGATCCAGCGAAAATATGTGTATGCGTGCTGACTTTGACTGAGCAGTTTGTAAATTATGATTGAGGTCCTCAGATAGATTTCAGGCTGTTCAAAAGCTTGCTTATCCAGGACAGCTATTCCTTTTAGTTTAACGAACTCGTACTGACATGCTCCATGTGTCGGTTTGGTGAGAAACTCATATTTGAACAAGAGCTTCACTGCTGAGGGACGCTCTGGCAGACACGGGCTGTTGAAACGGAAATTCGGTTTGAAGGATTATTGAAAAGCAAAACACTGGCAATGAAATCACTGGCATTGAAAACATAGACTTTGAGAGCGAGCAGTGAGTTTCCTGATCAACAGTAGGTTACATCTTCTTCTTGATGAGATGATGCAGTGAGTCTGGCATCTTTAAAACGTTATTCCAGCGAGAACTTGAGAAGAAAATGCATCCAGCGTCTCCGCTCTGCAGGGGATCTCAGCTGAGAGACAGAGAAACCAAATCCTGCTGTGGAGAAACAGGAACCGGTTGTGTGTGTGCTGGAATGTTCTTTTGCTTTTAACACAAAACCCTTTAGACTTCGAAAGATCATACAGTGCCAATATTCAGTGTTGTAAAATATTAAGTTATTAAAGGAAAGTTCTATTACTTTTGAATGGTTCATGACTAAATAGTGCTTTCAGTATTAACGTTGTCTTAGATGTCTTTTAGAGGATACAGTAATCTAGAAATGTTTCACAAAAATGAGAAACTTGATATAACAATATAGCTATATATACACTGTGTTTCTGAATTATTATGCAAGTTGAAATTCTGGTCATATTTTTTAAGAACATTTTACCAGTCCCAAACCCCATCAATCTTAATAACTACTATTGATTTTGTATTTAATCATATATAAGTGATATATAATTGTCTGGGAAGACTGAAAGTCAAAAACTGCTTATATTCAGGTGTGCCAAATTATTAAGCAAGTTTTCTTTTTCCACATAACATATAAAACTCAGACAGTAGGTTAATCTTACAGTAGGTTTTAGAAGCTCATATTAGTCAGTCTCTGCAAGACAGACGTTTCAAGATAGGAGATGGACTAAAAACGAGCTCCCCAAACCTGCTGTCAGATTCCAGAAAGATCGATTCTTCAAACAGTGGTGTGATGCTGAGTCACTCACAACTTATCCGTCCATAAAGCCAATGAGAAATCAGTCTTAATAGATCTCACAACTCTTCAGCATGTTATTCTTGAGGGTCATTTTTTTAGGATTTTGTACTCAAACAAGTCTCTGAGAACCTGACACGCTGCACTTGTGGAGGTGTGGTTGACTTCAGGAAAAGGATGGCGCTGGAGACTAAATGGTACCTGATGGTTTCTCACCTAGTTCTTGACATTAAGTCTTAATTCTTTTGCAGTTAACATATGTCGTTTCTTCTCCACCTGTTTTTTTCTGACTCTGGTGACCCAATGAGCATTTCGCTGCCCAATGGTCATTTTTCAACTTTGCTAATTCTATTGTTGCGTTAGTTTTGCATCCTTCTCATGGGCATTTAATCATTTTAAACTTTTAGTCCGAGTTTAATTTCTTTCTAGGCTCATTTTATGTGTAAAAAGAAAACTTGCTTAATAATTTACACCTGAATATAAGCAGTTTTTTGACTTTCAGTCTTCCCAGACAATTATATATCACTTATATATGATTAAATACAAAATTAATAGTAGTTATTAAGATTGATGTGGTTTGGGACTGGTAAAATATTCTTAAAAAAATATGACCAGAATTTCAATTTGCATAATTCAGAACAGATTTAGATTTTTAAAATAAATTTAATTTATCACTCTAATTTTATATATATATTTATAATTTAGAGAGAGAGAGAAAGAGAGAGCTATAAAATTAGTCTTGATAGCATAGTACAGAAAATGTTGAGAAATGTTTTGGTTTACATTGATATTGCAGACATTATTGAAATGTATTTTGAAAATCAAGAGGATTTAGATCTACTGTATATCTACTGTATATTTATTTATGTGTATTATATTCTACCATTCAAGATTTGGCTTTAAAAAAAATGAATACTTTTGTTTGACCAGAACACATTAAATTAATTAAAAGCGACAGTAAAAACTTATAATATTTCAAATAATTTTTGTTCTTTTGACCTTTCTATCATCAGAGAATCCAGAAGTAGCTGTTTTTACTGTATTTTCGATCAGATAAATGCAGGCTTGGTGAGCATAAGAGACTTACTGACCCCAGATTTTGAATGGTATTTGAAATTATAAGTAAGAAACAAATATACAGTATACTTCCTGTCTAATTTCTATTCATAGTCAGTTTCTATCATAGCGTCTATAAAGCAGATTTGATAGAATATGGAAACTTTATACTAGCTTTATACTGATCATCCATTAATTGCGAACCACATTAATGTGCAAATGCTTGCCAGATGTTTTACAATCTATTGCTGGTTGGAAAGAAGTCATGCTTGGATGTGAGACCTGGACTGAATATGTGTGTTTATTTAGGATAATGCAAGGCCAAATGCAGTGATCTGTGCAATTGCTATACAACAGAAGACACGTGCTGAGACAATCTTGATCTTCTATGATAGAGCACAACTTTCTGTGAGGTTTGTAACTCCTCTGTCTAAACCATTAGAAAGGATCTCCCAATGAAAGGACAGGGGATATTCCTGAGATACTGCTGCTTTTCCTTAAAGCATTTACAACCCTGAGAGATAACCAAACGACTTTACCATGCATCGAGAAAAAGTGAGTCAAATGTTCAAATCAGGCGCAGAGCTTGTGCATACAATTAATTGATTAATTTATTATAAATGATTAATTCATTTCTGTGATTTTAACATTTTTAAATAGTCTTCCCATCTGTTTGTGTTTGATGTTTTTCTAGATCCGTTCTACCCACTTGTTGCCAGAGCAAGATTAATGACAGGGGTCTGGATGCAGAACAAGTTTAGATGTAGAAAGATTTAAAAGAGAATGATCGCCCGGTGTGAAACATCGAGAACAGGGGCCTAAGCCTTCTTAACAGATGGTGGCGTGGATGTTTATTCTCAGATGCATTTGTGTCTGTATTTTAGAGACAGTCCTTATCGAGATGCGTTTCAGCCACTGCAGGCACCTTCAAGTTTTGTGAAATCACTTAAAGAGAAAGTTAATGATAAGAAAATTCTGTCATCCTTTACTTACACTCATGATGCTGCAAATTGTATGTGTGTAGAGCATCCGTTTACAACAGCACAGACATCAGACACCTAGATCTGTTTTTGTGGCTTTAAATGGTATTGCACTCAGCTTTTGTCTATTTCTCACTCTTCTGTCTGTTTTAAACACTTAGACACACTTAGATACTGAAAGACTTTTAAAGTATTTGGTGCTGTTCAGAGGAACCCAGGACAAATGTCTGTTGAAAAACTAATAATAATAAATCATCTTGCTTTGACTTCCTGTTTGAGGTCTCTAATGGAATAACCACAGACAGAGCACATAGCTTCTCAGTACATCTGTAAATCTGTTCTTGTGTTTCCACAGGGAAGATGTTGTCAGCGTTCTGTAATATTATGGGATGTTTTCTCAAGGTCAGTGTTGAGTTAAAAGTTGTTAGGGAGACATGACCCCAAAACATCAGAAAGATAGATAGAAAGGAAATATATATTGTTTATAATATTGATGTGGAGTTCATCTGGTGATGCTGTGTTGCCTTAGAAACCAAGTGTGGGTGTGGCCTGGATCTTTGTTATGGCGACCCATCCTTGGTTTCTGAGGCTTCACAGAAAAACACATTATTATTTTTTCATTTATTTTTAAAAAATATCCTTTTCTTTTTAAATATTTGTACGCTTTTTTGGTTTCACTGTTTTCATCTTGTGTGTCCTTGATGAGACGCATTTGAGCAGAAGGTAGTTGTTTGGAGCAGCTTGGACTTATTACCTGAGTCTGAGTGCTGGTGTGTGTTTATTTGTGTGGTTCAGTTGTTTATGTCTGTGTGATGACATTTTTTTGCAAACATGTTAATATGACCGCAAAATGTCCTATTTGGAGACATCAGACTGAAAACATTATTACAGAAAGCCTTTAACCGATCGAAACATCATACTGAGAAGTAAAAATGTGCATCAAATAACAACATATATACTTAATTACTTAAAAAACGAGCATCTATATTTTTTTCGGTGGAAAAAAGACCAAAACTCAATTTAATGAGCTTGTTGTTTTTTCCCTTTCTTCCTATGTGTCATGCTCAGCGTTTGTCTTTCTTTCTTGTCTTTTCAGATATAAACGAGTGTGGAGACAGGAATGGAGGATGTGAAGGCACGTGCTGTAACACTATTGGCAGTTTTTACTGCAAGTGTCCCGAAGGCATGAAGCTCGTAGCAGATGGGAAATCCTGCCAAGGTTAATTTCATCTTTCTAAAGTCATTTCACCTCTGTATAACCTCTGTGCTCCATTTAAAACCACTGTTGGAGAAAAGAGCCCTATAGCTATTAATATCTAAAAGCAACAGTAAATTAAATTCTAAGTTGTATGATGTTGTGTATCCACCATAAAACATTCATACACATTTATTACCAGATCATTAATGCATTAAACTGTCATGATCATAAGTGAGAGTAGTTCTCTGTTAATGATAACCTTTTAATCCATCCTGTGAATGTTACTGAATCGGGAGCTTGTTAAAGGCCGTTAGTATGGCCAGGTTTCATCCTGAGAGGAAGAAGAATGGATGATGTGCTTTGTGTGGGCTGTAGTAGTTCCTGAATGCGCTGAGAGAGACGGTTTTACATCTGTGTGCATCTCAGCTGTTAGTGTGTCGGTGTGGGAATGATGATCTGGCCTTCTGTCAGACTACAGGTGAGGAAACAGGTGTATTAGAGGGATTTTGCAATGATGTTTTGTAATCAAGTAGATCAACTTATTAAATAACATTTAGTGAGAGAAACAAAGAGGAATAGTATTTCTGCAGAAGAAATACTAAAAAATGCTAAAATTAGTACAAGTTAAGTTACTGTAAATAATTTTGCACTTGAGTTATTTACATTGGCAAAAATGGTACTTATGTGAAAGTGTAAAAGATTCTTATTAAAATGGTATCTGGATGATTTTCACTAGTATCCAGTAAGTTATTATAAATTAATTTAATGAATTTAGATGTGTTTCTTGTAACTTGAACTGAGTAAATCTCTCTCTGATGTGGCTGCCCTAGATTTGTGGGAAATTGTCAGACGACTGTAAATGATTTCTTTTGGGTCAAAGGGTTAATTAGTGCTAATGAACTATATTCAATAATCGAGTCATGGGGCAGGTTGTATGTTAAAGCACTTGACTCACATGACTGCATACATGTAGGAATCTGTAATCTGTAAATGATCTTAATGGCTACAGTATTGTGTATTTTTAAACATTTGCGATAGATCCCTTTTGGACAGAGTTCTTTGACAAAGCAAAATTAATATGGACAATATTTGCACATTCACATGTGTGAATATGTTAAGCAGATCTAATTATGAATGACGGATCAGACATCATTCGTCAGATCTTTGGATCTACAACATTTCTGAGAAGTTTGACATTTTAGAATCTCGAAGTTTCATTTTAACAAAGTTTTATTTTTCTTAAATGCCAAACTGGCATCTGATGGGTCAGTTCTGTTCTGACATCAGAATTAATGATAACTCTATAATGACATCAGGTCTGTGTTTTAACAGAGTTTCTTGTGATGTCATAAGCACATGTATTTGTTGACTAGAGACTAATCTTTAACTCAAATGAACACATAATCCTTGTTTTTTCCCCCTAAACATTAACTTAGGCTTGTTTTAAGTGTATAAATAAGCTTTCAAAACCAAACATCTGTTAAAACAGTCAAGAAGTGAAACATGGTTGGTCACCGTTAATCTCCTCTATTCCTCACAGTGACAGCTTGACATTTACTATTTATGACAGCTCATATGTATCGAACAACCATACTTTTTGAAAGCCCTAACAAAATGACCAAAAAGTACTTTGGTGCCCTCATACGTACGTAGGAGTGCCATATAAATACCATGGTGTATGATTTTGGTAGTCATTTAGTACCATGATATATCAAAGTCTAATTTTAATAATTTTTAAAAAATAATTTTACCTTTTGATACCATTATTGTACTTTGGTACTTTTAGGAAGGGTGTTGCCAAAAGATAAAAGCAAGAGTAAGTAATATTCAGAACTATTCTTAGAACTGCATTTTGCATTTTTATTGCTTAAAAAAAAAATATATATATATATATATATATATATATATATTTATTTATTTATTTATTTATTTTTTTTTCATTTTACAATTTAAATTTCTAAAAATTTAAAGGCACGAATGACTGACTGAATTAATTAATTAATAAAAGGTCAAAAATAATTAAATCACTTTAAATACATAAACCCATTTAAAGGCAAACAAACAAATAAATAAGACAAAGATAAATAAATATTAAAGAAAGAAAAGTTCTTAGGTGAAGACAGACCATGTCTCATTTTTTGCATGCTATACCAACAGATGAAGATGAGTGTGAGGAGCTGAATGGAGGTTGTCAGCAGACATGCGTGAACACACTCGGTTCGTACCACTGTGAGTGCAGCGAGGGTTTCCGAATACATGCTGATGCTCACACCTGCATAGGTAAGCACATGTCTACATGCTCGCAAACATACATGATGGAGAATCTCTCTCTGTCTTGAGTGGCATCTGTTTATCACCTGTAGTGATGCATTCAACAGCAGATTTCCTAAAACTCAACAAACAGTATTATCACAGCAAGAGCTCTGGTTCTGCTGATCTCATCACCCTAAAACAGCCTTTATCCTGTTTTACTGGAGTCTGGATGTGTCATCACGCTGTGACAGGCCTGGCGATGTCATCACAGTGAGACAACAGCTCTGACCTGTCCCCTAAGACTCCGTAAATCTGCCAACTCAGACACGACATGGAAACATCATCAGTCAGAGAGCGGGAGAGAAGGAATGAGAACCTTCCAAAACTCTCAATAAATGTACAAACTCCAAACTGGATTTGATTCAGAGATGTTTCCCTTTATAATAAAAGTTTTCCTTACTTCCTGTCCAAACAGAAAATCTAAGTTTGTCGTTACAAGATTTCTGTATTTTTATGTGCTCTAACCAACCTGATCTCACGGCAATTCGTACATATTTTACAAGGTGGCTAATTCGTACGAATTTGTACGACCTCACTCGTACGAATTCATACGATTTATTCTAAATCGTACATATTTTACGAGATGCCAATTCGTATTAATTTGTACGAATGACCTAAACATAACCCCACCCCGAAACCTACCCATCATGTGGTCTTAGACAAATGGTACAAAATCGTACGAGTGAGGTTGTACGAATTAGTACGAATTGGCACAAATTTGGCTCCTCATACGAATATGTACGAATTGCTCGTGAGATTGTGTTGGCTCTAACTGGGATTATTATGGTTAGCTAAAAGTAAAAGCATAAAAAACATGCATGTTAGCTGTGTTATAAAATAAAATACCAAACTTTAAAAAAAAAACTTGTTGCAAAGGCAATATTTCTATTTTTCCCTGAGTTGCAGCACTTAAATTAATTAAAAATAATTAATAAAATGTATAAATACTATATATTAGTGCTGTGAAACGATTAAGCGTATAAAAAATAAAAGTTTTTGTGTGCATAGTATATGTGTACTGTGTGTATTTATTAAGTAAATATAAACACACACACTGTATATATTTTGAAAATATTTACTTGTATATATTAATATTTATAAAATATTTAAATATATTTAATATATAAACATAATTTTTTTCTTATTTATATATGGAAGTATGTGTACTTTATATATACATAATTAAGATGCACAGTACACAAACATACATTATGTAAACAAAAAGTTTTGTTTTGGATGCAATTAATCTTTAATAATCATTTGATTAATCATTTTCATGTAAAAATATGGTATAGATATATTAAAAACTAATACAAATGACAAACACACAACTAAAATAAAAAAAAGTAAAAGTAAAGTGAAAATAGAAAACATAAATATAAAATCTAATTTAAAATATTAACCAAAACTATTATATTATATCAAAGTTACTTAAACAGCACTGGCTAGTTGTAGGAGCGTTAGCAACCTTGTATTATATATGTATTGATATTTATTTTTGATCATTAAATGATTTTTTTTGTGTTTATGTAACCTTTTTCCAGCGGTGAACTCTTGTTCTGTGAAGAATGGCGGCTGTGAACACAGGTGTGTGGATTTGGGGAAGGAGCAGTACAAGTGTGAATGTCGCAGCAACTACCAGCTCAAAAGAGACGGCAAACACTGTGAATGTGAGTTCACATATAGATGTTGTCTTTGACTTTCTGTATTACTGTAGTTATATTATGATACACTATATTACCAAAAGTTTTCGCTCACCCATTCAAATGAGCAGAATCAGGTGTGCTAATCACTTGGCCTGGC
>JAUMHR010000069.1:14117824-14130288 GCA_032361145.1 Enteromius fasciolatus
CGACGCTAATGGTCTAATCGGATTCAATGATTTATGCTAAGCTATGCTAATTTTGGGACCACCAGACCCGGCGATTGTCTGATTCAAAAATAGTAAAACACATCTTTATTACTCTAGGGATGTTGGAAAATGAGCCTATTTCCAAAAAAAGTGGAGTGTTCCTTTAAGTAGAACACAAAGATGACTTTTTGTTCTGCTCACGTTTTTAAATTAATGAAAACCATGAAAGTACCATAAAACTATATTACAAGAAGTTACAACTGCAGTTGTCATTATTCAGTGAAAAGCTTGATATTGATTGTAACCCTCATTCTTGCATGTTCACGAATCTAATTTGAGAACAAATCATTCTTTTGAGTCAAATCTTTTAAATGAATCATTTGATCATAAAAGTTAATCAAACCAGTTTGAATTCACTCCCAAATTGACTCACTGCTTCACTTTTTGACTCACTTAACAGTTCACTGGACAAGAAGATTATTACTGAGTTATGAACACATAACATTATTAAATGCTTTGTTTTCTACAAAGCCCCTCCCTAAGACAAGCACAGTTTGCTCTGACTAGCCAGCTGGCAAAAATCTGCAGATATTACATGCATAAACAGCTACATACCACACTAAAGAAAATAAAAAATAGAAATGGCATATGACACCTTTTAAAAGCCTGAAAGCTCACTGGACTGCAGTGATAGTGTGAATATGTTAGTTTGATGGTCTCTTTGACTTTGTGTGTGTAACAGGTTGTGTTGATGGACGTTTTGGACATGATTGTGCAGAACTCTGTGAATGTGATGGAGCGCCCTGTGACCCGACCACTGGACGGTGTCTCTGTCCGTCTGGAAAAACAGGAGAACGCTGCGAGAAAGGTGAACACACTCACACATTACACATCTTACGTCATCTCTCATACACCTTGCTTCAAACACTCAAACCTTGATCTTCTCTCTCAGTTTGTGACAGCAGGTTTTACGGTCCAGACTGTTCTTTCCGGTGTCAGTGTACACACGGAGGCCAGTGTGACAAGCGCACAGGTCACTGCTCGTGTCCTCTCACCTGGATGGGACCCACCTGTGAGGAAGGTGAGGGTCTGTATGTGTGTGGGCTTACAACATAGTCCCCAGAAGTTAGCTAAATGTGATAAAATACAATTAACTATAAAAAAATTTGGTTGTTGAATTGACATATTATATAATAATAATAATTAGATCATAAATGATAATAGCAAAAAACTACTACTGCTACTAAAAATATTTCATACATATTACTAATTAATGAATTACATACAAACATTTTATTATATAATGAACTACATACATATTAATTAATCATGTCCCTTAGTCCGTATGTAACTTCATAATTTCTCATCATGTAATTGATAGACATAAATAAATTCTGTTAATAAGGTGTGTATATATAAATTTATAAATATGAATATAAAATGATATAAATATAAATATTTGTATATTATTATCATCATCATTATTATATGAATTAATAGAATTAATCATGACCCTTAGTCCATATGTAAATTAATTTCATATGATGTATTAAATTAAAATTAAAACAAATTATATTTGTATTCTGAAATGCCTCCAGAAGTTAGTTGAATTTGATAAAACATCCTCCAATATGAAAATGGGTGCTGTTAATTTAGCATGTTAATTTAATAAATAGGTTAAACAAACAAACAATAATATTGCTAATAGTAATACATACATACATATTATTATTCATGATTATATAATTGATTCATGCAGATAATCATGCCTGTTGGCTCATATTTAAATTCATAATTTCTCATTGTATATTTAAAATATTTAAATACTGTAAAGTACATCATATATTTTTAACTAAAATGTTTAAAAAAATGTTGTTATGGTTTGGCTGTAGTGCTAATATATAACTATTAACTTTAAATAAAGACAGTACAAGTGTGTGTGAGTTTACTGTATGGTTTCAAACTGCTCACGCTGCTTCTTTCACTTTCTTTAATCTCTCACCATCTCAACATCTTTCTTTCCCTAAATTCTACTTCTCTCTTTATTCGTGACACAGACTTGAGCGTGTGTGACAGCCTCAGTGTGCGTGTGTGTGTATGTGATGGACCCCTGAGCTGTTAAGGGCCTCCTGTCTGTCTGTGTAACGGCGCCTCTCTCTGACAGTCATTCTAAGTGAATCACAGCAGGACACTTCACAATGTGTGTGTGAGCTTTGTGAATGAGTGTATGACTGTGTGTGTGTGTCACGGTGGACTTACAGTGTATGGTCCATCCACGCAATCTCTACACCTATACATCCCTTAAAAATACAAATAGTTCACATCCGATTCTGTTCTCATCTTAACTTCCTCTTATTGCTTTTTTTATTGCACTTAGTTTATATTATAAAACATGCACTGTAAAAAGTAATACCTAGATCTAACATAAAAAATGAGGCTGCATTGGATGTTTTAAGTTGAGGCAATTTGCCTTTTTAAGTATAATAAACAATGTAACATTGCTTAATAAAAACACAACAAAATCAAGTTGAGTTAACTAGTACTAAGGAGTTCAGGTAAACTACACAATCTGTGATCATTTAGTCTCCCTCACTTTGCTGAAGAAGGAAATACAGTGTATGTGAAAAATACAGGATGAATAAATATGACATTTTAAAAACGTATGGCACATAATTATATGTATGAATAGAGAAATAAGTAAATGTGTTAATAAAGATATTTAATATATTATTATTGTTACTGATTTAATGAATTAATTAGCAAATTAATAAATTCATGTATAATTAAATTGTATGGAAACTAAATTACAGTTTCTTGAATCATGTATTGTTTATTTTTCTTACACATTTGTTTGTTTATTTTATTTATTTCTCATAAATATGCTTACATTGATGTATGGCTTGTTAGGATAGGACAATATTTGCCTGATATACAACTAATTTAAAATCTAAAATGTTGAGAAAGTCATTTAAATTTGTCCAAATGAAGTCCTTAGCAATGCATTTTATTAATCAAAAATGAAGTTTTAATGTATTTATGGTAGGAAATTAAAAAATGATCTTAGAAAACATGATCTTTACTTAATATCCTAATGACTTTTAGCATGAAAAATCAATAAAAAATTGATTTTGACCCATAAAGTGTGTGGTTGGCTATTGCTACAAACCGACTAGCGTGGGATTATTTTTGTGGTCCAGGGTCACATTTATTTATTTATGTACAACAAACATTGATTTATCGTTAACATATCCTTAGCCAAGTTTTTATTTGTTCTATAAAAACTATTTTGTTCTGTTCATGGCTGAAAGGGTTGCAGTGTCTTTTACCATGACTATATTCACAATACAGAAAAAGTATCAAAGCCAGTCAATATGTTACAATAATCTACCTATCTCTGTCTTCCTCTCAGGTGTTTCTGTAAATCACGTGCCTTCCAAATTACAGAAGAGGCGACGGCGTATTTCTCACTCCTAATCCTGATACAGGGCCCCCGAACACACACACACACACACTTCTGACATCCCAGCAGAAGCGAGTGGCAAGGGTAACTGAGTGTGTGAGGATGCATGTGACTTGTTATTATGGGTTTTTCCCCCAGACAAGCAAGCCACAGGAGAATTAGTACGAGGAAGCAATGCCGAAAAACACAGACACACACAAACATCTCCCTCTGGATGCACACAAGACCACTGACAAGCTGTCATTGAAAGTGTGAGTATATGTGTATCTTTGGTGGATGGATACATTGTGGCTGAGTGAATATCACACACACACTACATTGTGGACAAGTTCGATGCAACTTAAAAGTGCTTGTTTTGTGTGCATGTTTGTGCATAAACTCGCTGTTTCTTATAAGTCCCACATCAGACATACATACCCAACCATCCGATCGGCCAAACGCCCACCGAGCCACAACGCCAGACCAAACTTCTCTATTACAGGATCAGAGTGAAGCCTCAACCGCTCATTTCTATAATACATACCACAAATACACCACTAAAGTGGCACATCAGAATACAGCAACACTCAGTGGAGTTTCTGCCTTCCACACATGCCATACACAGCCTAAAATTTACCTTGTAAACGTACACCAACACTAAATTTAAATTTTTTTAATGACACTGTCTATAAAGTTCTCTTTTATGGTGCCTTTATGTTTTTTTTAAGTAATATGTAGCATGAATCTGGAGCGTTTATGCTATAGATATTCTATTTAAATCCATCTGGCTGGCTCGTGTGAGTGTGATGTATGTCCTGCGATGCGATTCCCGTGACAGCCTGACTGTAAATATTCACAGTATTGTTACCCATCATCGTGCCATCTGAGGTAAATTGTTAAAGTGGAGCTGTCTGACAGGATTTAGAAACAATGTGATGATTGTAAACTGAACAGACAGTTCCTCCAAAAGACGTCTTACATGCCAAACAATCCTAATCTTTATAAATTGTGGTGCTTAGCACTCACTCAACAGTCTTTTACTGTAAAAAAAAAATGCTGTACAAAGTGTTTTGTTCCTCTGTTCTTCTTTTGTTCCGCTCAGGATGTTATCAAAGTAAAGTTACATTTGCTGTACAGTGAAAATATGTATTGGTGCTCAAACTTTTAATTAAATATGTTTGTACAGAAAAATATCATTTTTTATTTGTTTGTTTGTTTGTCTTAACTGTTCTGTTAAATATCTAAACATTCTTAAACCAAGATATATTTACTTGAGAAGTAAAATGACTAATATTGTTTTCCTTTCATTCCTTACACTATGACGTTACGTCATTGACTGACGTTATGGGGTCCCGCCTGGGAGACCAATCGACTTTTGGAGAAAACGGCAATGGGAATTGGTCGGTGGATTTTGTATGCGAAGCCACTCCCCCGGACATACAGGTATATAATATGGCGGCGCGCAAACCACTATTAGCTTAAGTGGTTAAGACTGCACTGGAGCACATTGTGTGCGGCGGTCCTCCCCTTGGCAGTCCCGGTCGACTAAAAGAGCAAATTTCTAACAGCTACACGGCCGTCGAGCATGTCCTCCGAGCATGTCTCACTTGTCTGGGCCTCAGTCACGCTGAGATGGCTTTTGCGGATGGTTCATGTGCTCACTGTGAGCGCATGTCCATGGCTTTCTTTTATTAGAAGGCTACCTTCATCCACATCGGCGCTAACTTGGTAGATCTATGAGTGACGATCAGGAACAACCCCCACAGACTCCTGATCCCTCGCTGCAAGGCCCCGTGGAATTACCAAATGATGATCTCGTTTGGTGCTCCGGAAGAGGATGAGATGTCTCTTGCTACATCAGAGGAGGGGCTTTCGTCTGCCTCCACTGAAGAGGAAGCTGAGAAAGAATCTGAGGCGGAGCTGGCGGCCATGCTGCTTCGGGGCGCCAAGAGCATTGGGCTGGAGGTGACTCGTTCACAGAAGGCACTGTATACATCTAGGGCGCTGTTGAGCTCCTCCCTCCTCACTACCCTCAATGGCAGAGTGGCAAGGGGTATGTGGACGTCTCCCAGATAGAGCGTGCAGTTGCAGTACACTTGTGCTCACAAAACGCAGCCACCTGGAGGAACAGTCCGCATCTCCCTTCCAAAGCCTGTAAGCAGCTTCAGCACTGCACGCTATGGCCATCCTGCAGGTCCACCAGGCCAAGGTGCTTAAAGAACTGCAACGAGGGTCCCAAAACACTGGGTGCCGCACCTCTTTAGCAGAGAGTGCCCCCTGATGGCTTCAACATCAGCTCCGGCCCTGGCAGCTTCGAAGGAGGTAGCACTTCAGCAGGGGCGTAGAGCTAGCCATCGTAAGGGGGCGCAGCTTGTCCCAAACCCGCTAACTGTCTTCCCAACCACAAAGCAGCCCTGAGACGGGCTGCACAGAGATGAAGAGAATTGTTTTTGGGGGACCCTAACAACTGCACCCCCAACCTCGGGGGTGGGCCAAGAGCTCCGCTTCCACGGCCAAACCTCTGAGCTTCACCCACCAAGTTCATATTGTGAGCGACATGAAAGGGGGAACGGAGACGTTACGTCCCTCTTACCACCGGCTGGACTGCGCTGGGGAGTCGGTACTGGTTTGTACGCTGCAATCTTATATACCCATGTGTGGGTATATCCAATTGTGTGGGTAAATCCACAGTAGGCGGAAACACGTCACCTCCACCTATAATTTTAATAATAGTTTTGGGTAGGTGTAAGGTTAAGGGTTGGGATAAGTTTATGTTTTAGGCATACATTTTGGGTAGGGGTAGGTTTAAGGGTAAGGATTGGGATAAGTTTATATTTTTGGACAGTAATGTTGATCCAGGAAACACGTCACCTCCACCTATCATTAAGGGTAAGTTTCATGTCCTTTCCTCCAGAGGCGCAAAAGAAGCAGCGCTAGCTGGTCCCCTGTATCTATCTGGCTGCGTACTGTGGAGGTCACGTGTTTACGCGAACTGTGGAGCTCCACAGTGACTACAGCCAGACCCGTCTCGGTATATCCACTGGCCAAGTCGATGGGTCTCCCAGGCAGAACCCCAAGATGTCAGTCAATGACATAACGTCTCCGTTCCCTCCTTCAGGGAACGAGGGTTACATACGTAATCGAGACGTTTCTTGTATTTTGTTCAGTTAAAAAACAATAATAAATAAAATTTGATAATAATAATAAACTTTTCAAGACTAAAAACTGTCAGTATTTGTATTTTGCCTTTTAATTAATTCTAATTAATGTTTTATGGAAAATGTATTATTATTATTTTTAAACACAAAAAAAACATTTTGTTTTTTGTTTTTCAAAAAAATTAAATATATATATATATTTTTTTTTTTAAGTTCTATATCTATAGATATTTGTACTGGAAAACAACAACAACAAAAATATTAACAAATTATTTTTTGCTATTGTAAACAAAAATTTCATTTAAAGCTCTAAACAGTGGACAGAACACACATGCTATTATTTTTGATCACCCGAGTGAAACATGTTGTTTGTAGGACACGCATATGTAGGTAGAGGGTAGTGGGACATTGTTCCTCTGCACCTCTCAGATGGGAGGGTCAAACATATCAGGGGTCACCTGCCTACACCTGTCAGAGCACCTGAGTGGAACAGGCCCTCTACATGCATGTGTGTGTAAGTGTTTGTCTCTGTCACCGGCACCATCGCTGTAGCATTTCTCAAGTGCAGTGGACCGTCACTGCAGGTGGGACAGCCAGGCTGGGACCCCTGCGCCCTAACGCACGCTGCCCAACGTGAGTGATGGAAGCTTGGGGGCTGTCGGTGGACGGAGCCCTTGAGTCTGATGGATGGGAGGAGGCTTCGCTGGCCGCACTGTGTTGTGACAGCCTACAGATGTTCTCCAATAATGTTTATCAGCCCGAGCCTCCAGCAATGGATGACACACACCTGTTTCCAGTCAAACAGGGCTCTAGAGGCCATCCATCCACACACACACCTGAGTCCAGTCAAACAGACCTCCATAGCCCATCCATTTAGTACCGTCTGGGTGGCCATGATACTGTACACCAGCTTTGATCAGCCGATGTGTGGCACATATAGAGACAATCGGTTGGACAAAGGTCCAGCTTGACTCTCTAGGGCTATTAGCCCTATAACCTTAACATATATAGGCCTACTGTAGACTATATATATTCAGAATCCCAATAATTGCCTCACAATTGATTTAATATTACACAATTCTTAGTTTACATCTCAAAATTATGTTGTTGTTTTTAATTGTCAGTTCACCTGCAATTTTGGGTAACACTTTATTTCGATAACAAAGTAACTTTACAACTTCAGTGTCAAATAGTCTCTATATTAACTGGTGGAGGATGACACCGGAAGTGTCGCCCATTCACATTAGAAATAGCTGGGCCGCTTTGCCTAAAAAATGAAGTGGATAAGGCATGAAGCCAACAGACTTCTTATTTAGCTGTTGCTTATTGCATCTTCACAGTTCTGTCGTCTTGGGTGAAATGTCAAGGAGGAGAATGTTTTGCTGGGACGGCGTTAAAACGGATTTAGATTTACTACCCTGGTCTCGAAGCCTGCAGTCACCAATCTGTGCGTTCAATAAAAAGTATAATTAAACTGAGGCATGCAGATAAATATGAACTGTATTTAAAATATCTTCTTAAAATGACTGTCTTGCAAAGCAAGGGATTTGGCACCGGTGGTTTGTTAGACACGACCAGGCACAAAACATGCTCTATATATGTGTCAGTTTATCGCTGTTTACTTTAATGAATATGTTGTCGTGCATGAACGTTACACAACCCGGGCTTGTATGACACAGATAGATTTAATAAGCGAAGACAAGCCTTGCGTTCTGAAAGACAGCCAGATCAGTGGTTTGTGATGAAAGAACTCATTGGAGAGGTCAGATCAGATGTGATCTGAGGGGAACTTGAGCACGGAAATTATGCGTACAGCGCAAGCGAAGCGACGCTATCACTGCGATGTCTTTTCGCGCCATAGAGATTACTCTCTTCTCTCTTGGCGCTCGCCCTGTTCCCGGAGGACCGTGACTTTTTGAACCGGTGATAAAATTGAAGAGAGACCGAGGGAAATCAACTCAATGGAGTCTCGCACCATTTGGGCCACTTCTTGGACAGAAACAACAAACCCTTAAATGCCAAAGCTGCTCTGGAGATGAGTATCTGTAAACTCCCACACTTATCCGCCTGTGAACGCATCTCGGAGGGTGTAAAAACTTCATCTGTTTGTGTACTTGTTGCACTTTAGTTTAAATAGATGTTTAGATTAATCTGTGCAGGACTTGGGGATTGGACCTTACTCAGGTTTTTGCAAATGCAAACGAGGCCTTGATGGATAAAAAAAATGAAAGAAAAGAAAATGTCTTGGGAAAAGGAACTTAAAAATTTTGAAAATGACCTTTTATGCAGTATTTAATACAGCTTCAAGTGAATGAAAACATCCTGTAAAATTTTCAATCTGAAAGTGCGCCGTGTATAAAGTTATTGTCTCTCAAAAGAAAGAGTCGACTATGAATCATTGAAACGAGTCGTTTTTTTAAAACAGTCCCAAGTTGTTTCTTGTCGACTTCAAAATGAAATATTAGCATATTGCCCACCCATGAATTTGATTGGCTGAGACTGATTAGGGGATTCTGGGGGATTGGAAACAGCTGTAGCTAATCATTGCTTCGGAGCTCCTCCCTGAAACTTGTTTGTCAACATCACTATAACATGACAACACCGAAAGGGTTTGGAAAAATGAATCGCTAAACGAATAAGGTAAAAAATACATTCATATTATTGATATTGAGCTGCTGAAGATGCAGTAAAAAAATTTACTTTAATTTTTAAAGGGAATGCACCAAATCCCGACATTTTCTGCTGACAAAAAGTTAAAATGATTTGCAACAGTTACTTTGTTGAGTCCACTACACTACATTAAGGTTGCCTTTGTAGAGGGTTTATAAAAGAGATTTAAATAGTTTTTGAGCAAATATAACTGCATGAATAAGAATGACGACTTTAAATGAAGAAAGGGGGTGGAGTTAGCAGTAGCTCATTATCTTTTAAAGGGACATGCACCGAACGGGCTCTGTGAACAGAGCTTTTTTTGAAAAGATTTTTTTTTGTCATGCCTAAATTAATCAAGACTGATATAATATTTATTCAATATATTAAAGTAATCAGAATCCATTTTTGGTTGCATATTTATGCAACCTATAAAGTCTGTGTAAACACGCATAAGAATTGTACTTCTTGTGTTTTTTTTTCCCCCATTAAGGATCCAGAATCATTAAATAACGATTGGATCCCTATTTGACAATCAACTACTCAACAGTCAGAGATGTGACACATGTGCAACCAGCCCAACAAACCAGCCCTGTGTGAAGGCCACATTAGACACTGGAAATCCCCTGGTTTCAGTGAAGGAAAGAAAATCAACACACAGCATCTCTGTGTATACGTAAAGAGCACTATCATACTTTTTTCTTTTAACAGGACCCCGTCATTAATCTAAATTATTCAGGGATCATTTAGCAGGTTCTGGGTGAATGTCAATGAGCAGTGCTTCGTGCAGCGTCAGTATGGGTCAGTGTCGAGGAGGGCCACTAGGTGGCGCCCGACGCAGTATTGTGGTGTGCCGGTGGTCAAGCCAGACCTTGGACACACTCTGCACGCCTGACGAGGCGCAAGCCCCATTTGTTTTACCATTCCTGTGGTACACTGGGGAAAACGGGGCTAGTTGTCATAATGTTTTCAAGTCAATTTCTGTAATGCCTATTTAAAATTTATTTTAGGCTGTTACTGACCATGAAAAAGAGTAGGGTAAGCTGTCATTAAAGAACCAATTAAACAGTTTCAACTAAATGTAATCAGTTAAACTATTATGAATCACAGACAGAGAATCAATGACAGAGCAGAAACTTAAAGGTTAATACACAATAACACCACCATTGTATTGGCCAACAAATTTAGCGTTAGTACAAAATTTAACACTTAAAATAGGCTTATATCACAACTTTTCCCAATATAAAATGTGCCCAAACTGCCAACAAAGAGGAATAAATACTCTATCCTGAATTGTGAATTTTAGAAAAGTATCCAATATGTTAATTTGCTTTTATATTTAGCAGCTTTTTATTAAATAAGTTTTAGTTTGGGCTGAATAATTGACAAGTTATTTTTATTCTGACATTTTTGACGTAGGCCTGTTTGAAACCACCATACAATTTGCTAGTGCAAACACTTGATTTAAACCAGTATAATCATATGAGATGCAACCATTTTGACAACTACCCCCCGGTATGCCCTAAAATGCACAAATCAGTTAAACTAAGTACCTGATAATAGTGTTCAGAATGTGGTCTTAAAAATGAGCATTTAAACCAATTTGCTGCTGCTCAATCAGACAAGACTGTGATTGTGTTTTAGATTGTTGTGGCACTAAGTGGTGGGTGTATCGGCGCATTACTGAAAGGAAATGTGGCAGCATATTTCCACAAACCAGTGAAAACATCTTGAAGGTCCAAATTATAGTAATAAAGCTCTAACTATAGTCACTGAACAACCTTTAATTTCAGTGCGTCATGCACGATATCTAAGGTAAGTGAGTTTCCAAGTGCACAATCGACTTTTTATCCAATTCTAGGGTAAACGGCCTTTTACGTCAGGTCCGCGGACCTCTGAGGCACTTTAAACAGTAAGCCGTTCCCCTAACACGTCTTGTCATATTAAAACCATATGCATGGCGGCATCCGCCGCTCGCACTGAGTGCCCATCAATAACGCTAATGACCCGTTTCCCGGGGGATCACAACAAATACCCGAATGAAACCGCCAGTCTTTAACGGGGCCGCCGCTCCTTCCGCGGCTTACGAGCTGTCACGTATCCAGCCACAGCCGCCACCGGCCTGACTTTATCAAAAACAGAGAGGGATGAAAAGAGTGTGCGATTTGTGCGAGATGTATTAAAAGAAGAAACCTCACTAGAGGGCATATATAAAACTCCTCATCTGGTTCTGTGCTCTGTGCCAACTGTAAGACAATCTGTGGTATTACAACATAACAATCATTCACTAAAGTAAAACCATCTCTAGGCTATATCTGATCTCTAGATGAACACATGCTGTGCAGTGAAGCCTGATTCAGTACAGCTATTGTTCAGTGTGCAGTCTTAAAACCATTAGACAATAAGTGATTTTGGATTTATAAAACCAAGACAACATTCATTAAAGACAGCTTGGTTAGGTTATACAAAACCACACACAGTCATACCTAACTTAGGCACCATTTTTGAAGTTTATGCATCTTTAATAAAAGTCATTATAGGCTAGCGACTTGGGAAGTGTTTACATGACACTGTTTTTAAAGAAAAAGGTAAAGTTTGAGGCGTTTTGGCTGTTTATTTAAATGACAATGTGGTTTTAAAACGGTTTCAATGCACAGTCTTCAATGCGGAAGTAAGTTGTTTTCTGTGTGAGACTTCCGGTTCGTTAGCCACTTTAGTTAAATAAGAAGAGTACCAAAAAGGTACACGTTTGCACTATAAACCAGTGTGTTCACAATTAGGATATAATACATTATAATTGTATTGTAAGACACACCAGTTTGCAAAACCAAGCAAATAAGGTTGTTTTGTACAGCTAAAACATGCAAATGACTGCACTCACTCTTTGAGCAAAGATTGTCTTTCTGTTGGGAGATTAGAGGGTCTGTATTAATTACTACTAAAAAAATACGTATATAAACTTATATAACTTATATGTAAGGCACCTCACAATAGACATATCTACCAACACAGTCTCACGAGCAATTCGTACATATTCCTACGAGGTGCACAATTTGTGCCAATTCGTAATAATTCCAACCTGATCTCACGGCAATTTGTACATATTTTACGAGGTGGCTAATTCGTACGAATTTATACGATCTCACTCGTACGAATACATACGATTTATTCTAAATCGTACGTATTTTACGAGATGCCAATTCGTATGAATTTGTATG
>JAUMHR010000069.1:14131955-14146509 GCA_032361145.1 Enteromius fasciolatus
TCTACTGATACAAAGCAACAATGCTATTTGCTGAGTATGTGAATAACTGATTACATCATAGTGTGTGTGTGTGTGTGAGAAAGAGTGTCACCTGTAAGGCTGCTCTCCTGTGTGTGTCCGTAGATGTCTTGTAAGGTTGGCTGAGCGTGGGAATATCTTGCCACAGTATCTATAGGGGAAGGAAACAGATCTCCAGGAACAATACTCAGCAATGCACACACTTCCCAAAAAACACCCTGCATTCCATGTTTAGTGCTGTCATCGCTCATTAAACGTCTTATTAATGAAACAACAACAAAAAAAACAAACTAAATTATTTATGAATATTATGTATTACACTTTAGTTGTTTCACAATATACCGTTTTTACCAATAACTGTAATATTTATAAAATTAAATAATGATATTGTATCAATACTACATAAAGTTAAAGATGAATTTGAAATTGTATTTTTCTGCACCCTCAGATTCCAGATTTTCAAATGAACTCGGCCAAATATTGTCCTATCCTTGTGGTCCAGGATCACATTTATTGTTTTTAGACTTGATGCTACACATTTTTTTTACACTTATGTGATTATTGTTTCATTCATAGCATTTTAAAAGTAGATAATCCAAGTATTTTTAAGTGTTCATCAACATTGTTACCTGCAGGTGTAGCGCTCTTTGCCTTTGCGTAACAGTGTCTCAGGAAGGGTGGTGGGCGGAGCCCGGAAGTCGAACATGGAAGGAACGGAACGCATGATGTCACCTCCGTCTGGCTTCAAAGAGCCGAAGGATTCCAGCTTTTCGGCCATGTTTTCAATCGCCGACATCTGCGAGAGATAGAGAAAAGTTTTATTACCTCGCTGTGAGGTCTTTAAGGACACACATCCCCACTGTGTTACTCGCATTTATTGACGTGGAGTTGCATTCTACCACAGATGTGCGGGGCAAACCGCCGACCGTGAACTTTCACTCTCGGATAACAGTGTGAAATGCTTTAGCTGATCTGTAATGTCCAATTTTGGCGCACAAACTCAACTAACAATGCACGTTATAAGATGGACCACACATGTGCACACACACACAGATTCATGCGGATAAGAACCGCTGCCAATTTACTAATTAAGCCTAACAGTTGCTTTCATCAGAAATGGACACAGTCTCAAAGGGGATAAAGCTACATGTGTGTGTCAGCCAGAGAGGGAGAACAACATAAGGCTCGAATGTGTGTGTGTGTATGCATGCGTGTGTGTGAGGCGTGCTGAAGAGCAGGAGTGATTCATGTCCTATGTTGGCCATAAAGCATTCAGTGCACAATATGAGCAGACAGCACATTCGTCAATATGAAAGATGTTGACATTACTGATCAAGGCTGAGACAGCAGTAATAATGATATCATAGGAAGGAGAGGGAGGGGACGGAGCTGGGGGAGGGAGGGCCGGGGGTCCCTGTAGGCGAGCGGGCCTATCAACCACAGAGCAACACTGAGGCCTTTTAGAAAGCAGAGTGGATTTGCATTATTCCATGTGTGTATTGAATTTTCCCTTTTTCTTATTTCGGGTTTTGGTGACAAATCGGTCCTGATTCACAGTGAAGGACATACACACACACACACACACACACGCACGGACATGCATACATAAACACACAAAGAAATGCCTGTTTCCTTCTAAAGAAGATATTAGAGAACTTTTAAGAAACAAAGACAGTAATAAAAAGTCAATGGGAACTCAGGGGCTGTTTACACAACAACGCCAAAAATTTTAGTTTTGGCTCTTCGTTTTCACAACAACGGCTTTTTTACAATTTTGAGGACTGAAAATGCATAATTCAAATAAAAAGATATCAAAATAAACTCAAATAGGTTCCTCCTAGCCCAAGTAATCAGTTCTGTTTTGTGGTTAAGAACAAAATATTCACAAACGGATGTTGACATACAAATAAACTGAATGTGGATGAAAATTGTGGATGTGGATGAGTTCATAGCAGGATCTTTGACTTTATTCTGCATATATTATAATTTTTTTTTTTCAAAGAAAGAAGGGGTAAAATCTTTACATTTACAAGTATCATGTGAAAGGAGAGGAGAAAGAAAGGGGCACCGAAAGAGAGACAGAAAGATCGACACAAGATAATTCAGACATTTGATGAGGAATGACAGCTGGGAGTTAAAGTTCTCCATTGGAACGTCAGGCTCATATCCTCTGGGAGGACGTTTGATTGGGGATACCCCAACTCTCTCCCCCGGTCTCCATAAATCACAGACAGAGGAAAGGAGGGAGAGATGGACAGAGATAGAAGTGATTCTAATCAACTACCGTCACATATATAGATGATGTGCTGTCTCTACTAATGCTACGCTGACATTCTATTAGCATTTCCAACAACTCAAAACAGCCATATTTCACTTATCTGCCAGACCACTAAACCTCGTAAGACTTGAGCGGACATGTATATCTAGTAATCTCTAAATGAGTAAACAAAATACTCTCTCTATGTATGCAGTCATTTTATATATATATGTATATATTTCATGTGAGATGTGACTGCAATATCTCAAACTGTCCTCAGATTTGCCAAAATAGCAAAGCATGCAATTAAAAGTCAGTTTTAATGAGCTCAAGTTCTTCTCATCAAATACGTCCAAGACCAAACGATTTGTACTATGCTATCAAAATTAGTTTTGTAGCTCTGTGATCTTACTGCATGTCAGCAATTGGCTCATTTGTGTCTATTTTTATTCCTCCCAGGGAATTTTAGGAGAAACATCAGAGAAACGAAGTTACATGAAACATAACTCATTAAGTCTTCCCAGCTGTAACAGTGCAATAAAACATTCCTCCGGGCCAGAGGTTTTGTCCACAAAGTATGTCCAGGTCAAAAATACACACACACTCTTGCGTATTTTATAGCCAGTTTGATTGGTACTTGAAGTCTAAACATATTACCATAGATTGGTATCTCTATGATTGCTGTAACAACTAAGTCCAAAGAAATCTGCGATCGGCAGCGATTGGACTTCCTGGATCGCTAAGTAGCCTTCACCCTCTCCGTGGTAGGGCAGCTGTTGAGTTGCCCGTTCTCAGTAGTGTGTGCCTGAAAGAGCCTTCATTAGCAAGAGCTTTTTCAATTGTTGATCTTATCAGGGTACCAGATGTCTAGGGTTTGGAAACCCCCCTTGTGCTATCACACACACACACTCAGTGCAGGTCCCAGAGAGACTGTTACCCCTCCAGTGATGCGATGCCGTATGGGAGTGTCGCCACCCCAAATCAGAGCCGTGGTCTGTTACTCTCTCTGTATAAATAATCACGTTCACTCACACTGACTGCATTATCAGGGGTAGCCATCAGAAATAACAACTGTTCTGTCTGGTTAACACACACACTGGCACAAGAGTGGAGACATGCATGCACCAAATGACACGGGAAGACAGGAAGACATTTCTTCAACCAGAGAGCGTTTAAATTGAAAGCTAGCTGTGTGTTTTTATATTATTCAGAAAATCTAATTTACTGTATTATGATACTAAAATACATAAAAATGAATCAATCAGTCATCATGCACCGAACACATCACGCAAACAGTATAAAAGGGCAGGTGTTCACTGACTAAAACATGGAACTTATCAGAATTGAAATGACTTTGGACCATTTAGCTGTTTTAGGTGCGATTTGGTCCATGCATTTGTTTGTTTGTGCCATGCATTACATCTTGCATGTTATGCTAATAGTGCACTGCATTGTGGGTACATGGTGTACTGCAAAAGTTAGGGGTGTTTGTGCGATTAGCATGAAAGTATTAAGCGTGTGTGTGTGTGGTGAAAACACATGAATAACTCGGTTTGGAGTAACTTACCCAGGTTCTCTGATCAGGCATGCGAAACTGGGGGCAGGACAGAAGGGAAACAGCAAATCAAAATCAAGAATCAGACTGATCATGTGTGATAATGCAATGTGATGTTTAGTAAAGTTAACGTCCCGCACTTGATTGACTGAATTTATTTTATTTCATGCAGTATTTATCTCATTTTTTGTACTACAGTTTTTCTGAGGTAATGGAAGAAAAATGTGATCGTTATTTATCATAAATATATTATTATTTAATAAAATAAAAACAAATATTTAATATAATAAAATGTCAATAAAATAAGTAAATTAACCTCCCCTCCACAATCCACTTGATCTCCCAATGTTTGATTTGTTCTCAACTGCTTAGCGTTGCACTTATAGAGGAGATTTAAAACGGCATTTCCCATAATACATTTGTGCTGTCAATAGCATCCCTGGTGCTGATTAGAGAGTCCAGTGAGCATAGGGCAACAAAGTGGATGCTGATAGGTCACTTCGTTAGGCAGTGCGTCAGGGACATGTGGATATTATCTTGTGCAGACACAAAGCATACCCGGGGAATAAATCAGGCCAATGAAACAGCCCGTAAAACACTGTCCTGTAACAGCCAATAAAACACTGCACCAGTGAGAGTCTATGAGTGTGTTTCTGGGTCTGTGTGTGTGTGAGTGGGTTTATATGAGAACTATGTATTATTTTTACAGAACACTGATAGCGAACACACAATGACATAAAGCAGACAGGTTACTTAATACACACTAATGAGACACTTAGGCACAAAACCACACACGTACACTCTGACAAAATCACTCATTCCAGATGCACAAATCACATAAATAGCACAGATTTACAATACACACACACACATACACACACTGTTACAAAGTCACCATCTAGGGATATGGGTCAGTGTCTGGCAGTTTAACTGGATATCATATTGTGACATCATAATCAAAGACACCCACACAGAGACATGTCACAAAACTCCCACCCTGTCTGAATCTTACATCTGGACTTGATTACTCAGTAAAAAAACCACATGGGAGTCGCTATGCTAATGCTAAAACACTGGGGCCCCGTAAAGCTACTACCAACATACTGTAGCTATTACGTCAATACTAGCATCACAAAGAGTTATTTTGTCAATAGTAGAAATTGCATTTAATGGGACAAGTTATGTTATGTCAGCGTTTAAAACTGCTTTGAATTTGGTTAATGCGCTGAACTTATTTTAAAGCAGCTGTAAGCAGTTTCTGCACCACTAGTGGAACTAAAAAAATTAGTTTATTGGAAAAATAATCACATGTTATTGTTTGAGTAAAGCGGATGTGTGACATTGCGGCACACCACCTTTTTTTACCAATGGTGGGAACTACAAACTTTTAAATTGGTCATGCACTACTTTTTATTTGCATCTGAGTATGGAACAGCTTGCATGAACACTGACTCCAGAAGAACAGAGAGAGGCGTTTTAAAGTAGGCTAATGATTTGTGCAGGACTGTAGGGACGAGGTGATAAAATTAAATGGGGTTAGCAGTGGGAAAATATTCTGACGAATCTCACCTGTGGGTGGAAGAGAAATCCAGGAGCGGGCCGCATATACTTGTCCTTGAGGACCTCGAAAGGATCGTTCATCTTTCTCTTCTCAACCCTGCTGATGTTAAACTTCTATCAGTTCTCATAGTAGGTTGAACCAAACTAAGTCTATTCCATTAAACTAAGAGAGTAGAAAGGACATGTGATTGACAGTACCTGTAAATGGGATCCATGAAGAAAGGCGTAGGTCTTGCGTGTTGGAGGGATGGGTCGGCCTTGGGTGGTTCTGGTTCCACCCTCTCCTCTCCAAAGACTGGGTTCTTTTTTAACTCGTCCCCTCTTACCCTCTTTCCTCGACTTCGTCCACCGAGACTCAGGTCCAGCGGTTGATCCTGGTTGGATGATTGTACATGTGAGGCTTCTGGTTTCAAAGGAGCGCAAGTAGCAGCAAGACGTTCTTCCTTCCGTTTGGTGGTGAGGTCAAAAGGTGATTCAGCATTTCTGCCCTGACGTTTTTTACCCTCAACTGGAGGGCTTTCCGGCTCCCCTTTGTGGCCTGGAGGTCTAAGTTGCTCCCTTTCTGGGAAAGGATAGACTGATGGAGAGAAAGCAGGAAAGAAAGACAGAGGGAACATTGAGGGGTACGGCAATGCCCCAACTTTTTTATCTTGCAAGCCTGCAAGTCCAGTAGAACCAAAGTATTTCTCAGCAATGGAGGCAATTGCCTTGATCGAGTCATTAACGGCACCGGAAACAGCCGTTTGCTCGTCCAAAGATGGCGGGATGAGCCCCGGCACAGGGAAGTCTTTTCCGTTATTGGTGTTGCTACTACTACTGGAGCTGACAAGAGTTGGGCTTTGGGCATCGTTGAACCCGCTGGACTTCCTTTTCGGGCCTTTCCCGTTCTCCCGCACTCTCACCCGTTCCCGGTCGCTTTCGGCTTCGCTGTCCAACTCTGAACCTGAAGTGCTTTCCAGCTCACTCCCGCTCGGAGTGCTGACGTCGTCCAGATCGCTACTCTCTGACTGGTCGCTCATCTTTCCACCGTGCCTTGGTTTGGAGACAGGTCCTTCCCTTTGATGCTCCACGCTCTCGCTCTCCCCGTTGAACGAATCCTTGCGTAAACTCTTCAAGAGCTCATGTGATCCAGAGATGGGTGAAGACAGCAGTGGACTCTTTCGTAGTTCACCGCTTGGAGGGGCGTTAATGGGTGACGTGGATGGGATTAGAGGGGGGCGGTGGTAAAGTCCTGATGGGAAGAGTCCTGGAAAACTGAATGGGAAGGCTGGAGGGGCTGCTGGGAATGTCAGCCCACCATGGTGCCGGTTCGTCCCAAAATAGTCTGCTAAACCAGGACTCCCATGGCTCATTCCAGCCAGTGCAGATTTGTCCAGGCCAGGGGTGCCAGGGAGGGCCATGCCCTGGGCAAACAACCCTCCCGCGGCAGCAGCAAAATGGTTTTTACCCTCGCAGAAGCGCCGATGTTTGTTTAGAGAAGATGTGGTGCTAAACATCTGGCCGCAGTCTTTACACTTGATCTGAGTGCGACAGTCCGCGTGCATGCGCTTGTGGCGGCACAGATTGGAGAACTGCGTGTAAGATTTGTGGCAGACCTCACCTAGACACAGTGAGACATGGACATATGGCATAAATGGATGGTCAGTTTAGCCATGCCACGCATACATACATTCATTCACAAAACAATCAAAAATGCAGGATAAGCAAGGATGGCAGACAAAAGAATGCAATGTCAAACGCAGGTGCACACACACACACACACACACACACACACATAGACAAGGACATCACAATAGCTCTATTTTAAGCGTGAGAAGGAAACAGAGTTGAATGAATCCTCTCCCGCAGGTCCGTTCCCATGGACCAAGCGACGTCTCTGTCTATCATACACACACACACACACACACACAGACATCTCACATCATTACACACTATTCAGTCGTCAAACAACATTCTTAAATCTCATGATGAATCCTAAACTCTTGCAGTCAATGTCTCTTCACACACATTCCATCCTCACAGCAGTGTATACAGTTAAATCCCTAACGCACACTCTGAAAGTGATAAAAGCAGCCTATACATTACCGGTCTAACACCTCTAGTGTGAAACAGAGCCTTTTAACCACTTGCATTTATATAATTTATATTCATAATCGCATATCCTATTGCAAATGTGACATTTTAAAAATTTATGGAATCTAGCGGGTGGTTTTACTAATCCCTGTCGGATTGCATGAGGTGTGAGGTGCGGAATTAGAGGATGTTCTACCATGATGTGTGTTTATAGAGTCAGTCACTCAAACAGACTAATCAAGAGATGGGATGTAAATATTAGTTCAGGGTAAAAGTATGACTTAAAGACAGGATATATTTTACTTTTGCTTTTGAAATGCTTTCAGTTTTTCGAACTAGGCAAGGGTGAGTAAATAACAGAATTTTCATTTTTGGTAATCTATCACTTTAAGAGTTTGCGGTTGGTTTTTCTGTTCATCATACTGCTTGGATATCGTGCATTCAGAAAGCACAGCACACATTGCTTATATAACTGAACAACTGGACACACTCGGATGAACAGGTGTGAAATTTGGGGGTGTGTGCGAGGGAAGATCTGTGGGCACTTCAGACTGCTGTGTTTTGTCAGGTCTTAATAAACCGTAAAGAAATATTATAAACACATTCCGCAGTGGTGAACAGCCAGTAGTAAAATGAATGTGTATGAGTGTTTGTGTAAAAGGGAGATTTTCTCTTTAGGTTTAGAATAATTAACAATATTTTTGTCAACATTTGTTTTAGTAACAAGTCCAGAATGAAGTATATGAGCACATACATGCAAACAAAGACACGAGTGAGTTGATGGCTCTGTTTCAAAACCTAGTGAGACTAATTTGGAATAATGAAACTGAATACAATTTGTCAGAATTATATTTTAATCAGTACGGACTTGAAATGTATGCTAACTAGTGCTGTCAAATTACAATGGCAATCAATCCCATCCAAATAATTTTAAAAGGTGTATAAAAATACACACACATACAGTTTATATTTTGTAACTATTTACGCATTTATATTCATTCTTAATATATGTAATATATAAACGTCATATAATCTTCTTAAACATATACATGCACGGTTGTGTATTTATATATACAATAGTACACACACATATACTACATAAACAAAAACTTTTACTTTGAATGTGATTACTGCACTAATGTTAACAAATGATAAAAACGAGACTCAAGAGCTTATATTTGCTCCTGCATGCATCAAAGTGCATGTGTGTGGTGTAGTTCGGTGTGTGTGTTGTTGCGAAGTCATTAAGTGTTGTTAGCTGTGCTTGTTCAAATGCTGATTGCTGTAAATGGCTGTGTGTTAGTTTCTGTACGAGTCGGCCTGCATGTGGTAGTGATTTTCCTGGAATGGCCAGAGTTAGCAAGCTAGTTACTGTCTGATATGTGGTGGCGGTGGGGGGGAATGTCTACACGAGCTGTGTGGGATCAGCACTTCGAGGGTCAATGCATGAAGTTCAATCGTGCAAAGTTCAGAGGGCGCAGTATGATTTTAGATGTTTAAATCGTTATGAGGGGCAAATGAGCTCTTTATGCAGGATGAGATTAAGAATTGAGGTCATTGGCGTATGAGGTCGGAGGTCAAAGGTCGTGCATTGAAATTGTGACGGGCAAAGGTATTGACATGCACTGTAAGGAAATGAAGGGGAAAGCGAGCACTCCAAAAGACAGATAAGATTATAAGACCATGGTTATGTTGGTATGTACTGTATAATATTGTCAGGAACATTTACTCTAGATTTGATTTAATGGAAATCATCACACACCACAGCACCAAGAGTACACATGGACAGAGACAGCACACTTACGAACACAAACATGCACAGTCAATAAATACAGCATATCAAACATAACAGCCTGCAAAAAAAGCCATTTTAGGTTAGGTTTAGGTTAGCAAATAAACACAGAATAACACATTTAAAACAAAATAAAGTATTAATATATGAATTAAATATTTATATTAATTAATATTAACATTAATTAAATGCAAATAATAATAATAAACAATTACTCCCTAATATTAAAAATACTTAAATATAATATTTTATTATATACATATTTAATTGCTCCTTAGTACCTCATGTTAAAGACAACATGAAATCAAATATGACCCTATTTTATTTCTTAACACATTTTTTCTTAGTGTGCATGATTTATTAGAACAAAATGACAAAAAATAAAAAAATCTCTAAAACATCAACTGTTTTCTGATTCTCCTCCACTTTTTCCAATCCAACAAATTCCAGGTCAATACAAAAGTACTTTTTCTACCTGAATACTGAAACGTGTCACATGTTAGAAGTAACATGGGTTGCAAATGCGGTTTCATGTTGACTTTAAAAAGTGCAAGATAGGATTATAGACCGATTTGAAATGAACATAAGTGCTGGATAACCCAGGCCAGCTGGAGAGCTCCACCAGTCTTTCAAAAACAGATTTTAAAAAACGATGTATGTTTATTCATTTGGTGGATCCAAATCGAGTTACAGTGCATTAAAGGTATACTTGTGTTTAAACACCAGTTGAGGCAACCAATCTAGAATCAACAATTCTACATTTGGCGAGGATTTCAAAAGGATGCTGGAGCTCTCGAGCTCTGCGGTGTTGTGATCAGAGTAGAAAGCATGCAGACTTACATATGAAGGGTCTGAGTGACTTACATATGAAGGGCTTGACGGACGAGTGGATGTGTTTGTGTTGTTTAAGGCCCGAGGAGGTGGCGAAGGTCTTGCCGCAGTCGGGGCAGGCGTGAGCTCTCGCCCCCACGTGCTGAGAGCGAATGTGCCTCTGTAAGTTACTGGGGTCTGTGAACACCTGCTGGGTAAAGAGAGGGAGATATACGGACAAAGTTTACATACACAGCCAAGAGATAGCAGGAATCATATTGGAGTGGATCTCAAGTGGTTCTGACTGGACATCAAAGTGATACAAAAGTACCAGAACTGATAATTGTACAAAAGTTAAGGGAAAAAAATGTGAACAAACGCTGCTGATGAATTTGCTCTAACTGGAGCAATAAAACCTTTGAAGTCATCAATTTTTCAGTTTCTATGATAAGTCTTTACTCTCCTAACTATATATGATTATTGATTGCATTTATTGTTTGATGTAACAGAACTGTTACAGTAAGAGATGCCTGTTTTTGCACACATCTTTTCTAAGGTCTGGACTCTACCTTTGAGCAGTTTTCACATTCATAATGCTTGCCGCTGTCGTGTGACATCTGGTGGCGAATCAGGTTTGATTTCCAGTTGAAGGCCTTCGGACACTGATCACATTTATATTCCCTCTCATCGGAGTGAGACAGAGAGTGAGTGTCCAAACTGAGACAGACAGAAAAGAACAAAGATAGAATTATCAGATTTGAGCGTGTTTTGGTAGGAGCATGTATAAAATAAAAATACAATAAAATAAAGCAGTGTTTTAAAATAAAATAAAGCAAAACTGCAGTGTTTTACAAGTAAAATAAAATAAAATATTCAAATAGCAATGTTCTAACCTCTGGGCGTCAGGAAAGACCTGCTCACACTCCTTACACTCCTGTGGGGAGCGGGGTAAGTTCAGGGGGTGAGTGTGTAAGTGCAGCGGGTCAAGATCGGGATCGTCTGCGGTGCTGGGCAGACCCTGCTTAGACAGCTTGAAGCCGGAGGAAGGCGGGGTACCGCACGCATGCTTCTGATGGTCCAACAGCTCCGAACCGGTCTCAAAGTTCAGGTCACAGTCCTCACAACGGTACTGACGCTCTTCTGCAGGACCACAGAATGAGCGAGTCAGCAAGCGAGCGAGTTTGCGTGTGTGCTAATGTGTGTACGAGTGTAAACTCACCGTGTATGTCTGGAGCCATGGTCTCACATGAAAAATCCTCAGCCTTCATGAACAGTAAGAGTTCCTCACCCGGCTGGACCTCTCGGACCACACGGTAAAAGATCTAGGGAGAGAGAGAGAGAGATAGATGTTTAACATGGGAAATACTAACAGACTAACGTTTAATTTTTTAAGATACTCAGCCAAAACGCATTAAATTGATCAGTAAATCCATTTTGAAAAATAAAGTTCGTAGTTAATATTAAGCAATAAACTTTCTTATAAACTAATCAAACTTGATAGACTTTAAATTACCAACAAATCAGATTTTAGTGTCACTTTATCACAATTACTTTTTATTTTATTTTACAGATCCTCAGGATTTTCCAAATGGTGGAGCACTCTGTATTTTCAGGAGCATGTGAAACAAAAAATAAATGATTTCAAATGACAATACATTTTGATGGACAAACAATGATGGGAACCTGAGCTTGAGCATGTGTGTGTTTGAAAGAGACGACGTTAAAGAATCCGAAAAGAGACCTATCTGTTTGACACACACACACTTCCTGCGTGAACACAATAGGTAGTGGGAGAAACAGTTGTGTTATTTGGATGGTGTTATTTTTGGCAAGCCTTGAAGGCATTAGACGGCTCACTTCCTGTTCAGTCTGGTGGTGACATTTGAACATTCTTATTAGAGATGTCACACAATCAGACAGACGTGCACAAAAACTCACGATACTATGATAAAGGCAACAGAGAGGTGGGGACCTGTTGGAAACGCCGTGGTCATTATGTGTGTGTGTACAAGACCCAGCAGGCCGCAGGGGACACAGAGGGACCGAGTCCTGCTCTATTGTTTAACAGGAGAATACAGGGAACTAGCAAGACCCTCAAGACAACATGAGAACGGAGTCTCTCTCACACACTTTCACGACCCGTCTACCCCTTCTGGTGCCTTCCTGCAGATCTCTGATATCTTGTACTTGTAATGTCACAGGCGACCCTCTCTCTGTGAGAGTGTGTGTGTGTTTTTATCGCACACACTCACACACAAAGACAGGGAGCAAAGGGCCACAATAATATTGTGAGTACGAGACAAAGGCAGAGCTGTTCAAACGCGGTGTGAGGGGCCGTGGGGTGAATGATACGGGCACACACACTCATACAACTTGTTGGCCAGGGACACAGCGGGCCAGCCAAGCTCAGAGATCAGGGGAGTTTACTGGGCATCACTCCTGGTAACCCATCCCGAGCTGTGCGCTGGTTCTTCAGTGCCAAGGGTGAGTGCCAACCTATGAGTCTTTTCAGATGCACACGCTTGCACACAGAGGATGAATGGGTATTATCGGGAGAACTTCTGAGTGGTAACCACAACAGAACGTTATATATCAGGACGAGTAAGACTATGTTACTACAGCTAGAAAATACTGACCACAGAAGTGAGCTAGACTGAAAAATTCACTCTGGATGTTTAAAAAAGCCAAATAAAATCATCTAAATGTTAATATCTACCTAAAATGTGAAGGAATAAAAATATGCATTAAAAATATATTGTAAATGTACTATAACTACTAACTAAATAAATCAATGGATGTTCCCAAAGGTATAAATAAATAAATGTCCTAAAATAAAATATAATAAAGAAAAATAAAATAACACTCCCCAGATGTTCATAAAATGAAATGAAGTAAATGCATATATGTAGAAATTTGAAAATATGAAAATGCAATAAACACAAAATATAATAAATATACTAAAAGCAAATAAATAAATCCCACACATACACACAAAAAATAAATAAATAATAACAATAAAAAGTAATAAATATTTAAATAAATAAATAATTTTCATAGTACGTCCTCATTTGATAGCCAGGTAAACGTGTGAGTCTGTCTGGGTTAGGATGTCTGTCAGGTTCAGGATAACTTGTAAGTGAAGGTTGTAAGCTTGTAAACGTTCAGTGCTTATAATAACAGAGTTTACCTTAAACATACAGGCCTCTACTATACCCTGACCTCAATGTACATGGAGAATTACACTAATATGACCCGTGCTGAACCACAGAAGACAAATCTTTAAACATTTATCACCAGGCCTCATCATTTCAAGACTTTAAGATACACATGCACTTGACTTTGAGAGCACTGAGAAGTGCACTGCATAATCGTTACCTTGACTTCAGCGATTACTGAAGCAAACAGTGCAACACTTTCCTCTCCAAGTAAGAGAGGTCACTTCATATACAAGCACCGCACACACACACACACAGACTCGCGCAGCTCGGCTCTATTGTGTAAGTGTCTATGAGAAACGGATGTTAGTCGACTGATGTCCTGATAAACAGGTCCATTAGATCCTTCGTTCAGCACTGTAGGAATGAAAAACACTCTCACACCGACCAACGCCTCTCACTGAAATCCCCCTTCCTCAAGTCCAGTGAAAAGGTGACGAGTGATAAGCTGGAATAATCGGACAATCAGCGTTTCTTGTGTCCAAGTCGATCAATATCTGTCCAGCCATGGATTTTCTTCCTGTTAATTGTTCTAGGTAACACTTTAACTAAGAATATTTAAGCGGCAAATGAATTTAAGCGTTTAGTTAGTTAGCTTTCCGGTTTTAAATAACTATTTATGCATTATTGATTAAAATTAGACCAACAATTTGGTTAATTTTCCTAGATAACATCTTAAAGGGATGCTGTAGGTGAAAAAAGAGCGGTATCGGAAAAAGAAGAGCACATTCCTTCACCTCCATGCAGCCAGAGTCTATTCTTTATGAAAACTGATAACGGCCAGTCTTTTGTATCTCTCTCTCCAGGTTTTGTCGCTATAAGGAGGTACAGCGCGATTATAAAAACATGTGGGATGCCGGAAGCCATAAAGTCTAAGCCCAACTCTTTGTTATGACAAGGTGTCATAGTTTAACAATTATGGCCCATATCATAATACTGTGTCTGAACAGGTTCTCTTCCTCTCTTTCTCTTCTAGTTTCTCTTTATGTAAACCTCTAGAAAAGTCAAACATTTGGAAAATCTAGACCTCCCAGCCGCCACACAGTCCTGCTTTCTCATCCTTCGCATACTGGTCAAACGTCAGAAACACTTAAGATCAAGAAACGTTTCGATTTGATGCTTCTAGTGCATCTCGCTTTGCAAAGCTGAATATGGAAAACACAATTGGCTTGTTTAACATGTGAATGAATCCTCAGCATACGTCATGCCACTTGAAAAGGCCGACTGGTGCTTTGAGAGTTCTTTGTTATCTGAAGACAGGCAAATGGTAAATT
>JAUMHR010000069.1:14146609-14165993 GCA_032361145.1 Enteromius fasciolatus
GATGTCTCCAAAATAATTATTGTTTTGTTAGATTTAGCTTGCTGTGTAGTGGTTTAAGAAAGCACAGCGAAAATTCAGCTCAACCCAGTCCAACCCGGCTAAACTCCACTTAAATCCACTTGTCTTTAGTCCACATCAATGCAGTCGGGATTAAATCCAGTCCATCCACACTAATCTCAGTTTACTCCAGGCTGGTCTAATTTGCTTTAACTAATCTTAATTTAATCTAGTTTAACTCACTTCACCTCATCTTAATTTATTTCAGCCCAACTCGAGTTTAATCTGATTTTAATTGAATCCAGCTCAACCTGACTTAACTTTATTTAACTCCAGCACAACTCGATTTAATCTCAGTTCAACTCAACTCAGTTCACAATATAACTCAATCTAGTCAAACCAGTTAATCTTAATCCAACTACACTACTCCGTTTCATTTCAAATATAGACATAAAACTTTAGTTTTACTTTTACTAACACAAAAATGACAAACTAACCTCACAGAATCGGTTTAACCTTTTAAGGAAGAAACTAAAAAGTAAAATTTAGTGGCGTGTAAAATACTGTGAAAAAAAAGCTGTGAATTTATGGAAGTGACTCATTCTCTTTGTCTTCTTTCTCTCTCTTAGACTCTTTCTAACTGTCTTTCACTCCATAAGGATTCAGGAATTCGTCGTCCCTCATATCCGAGCGTAAAGATACAAAACGTGTGATTATCATCATGCTTGACCGAGAGAGTGCGTGTGGGTGTGTGTGTGTGATCCTGGCCTGTGGTCCTTCACGCTGCAGCCAAGATACAAAAGACCAAAACACAAAAACACAGTGACACACACACACTGAACGAGAATGCAGAAGGAATCTGCTATTAAAGATAGCAGAAACACCTTTAAACACTTCATTATGTCGGCCATGCAGGTGCTTTGAGTGTGTGTGTGTTCTCCACGTACCTGCTCATGTATCTGGCAGGCGGTGAGGTTGTGTTGGTGGGTGGATGGAGAGATCTGGACGTGCCTTAGCCAGCTCCTGCTATCACACACGCTCCCATCCAAACCTGTCTGCTCGCTCTGAGAGAGAAAGACAAGAGAGAAAGAGAGAGAGAGATCAGCCTTTGATCTTGAACTTTTACAGATTACTGTGCAGTGACTACAATCTCATGCCACCCACTGAGGCTTAGAAAACGGCGATACAGATATGTCTAACTTATCCACACACACACACTTTCTCTAGGAATCTCTGACAACATCATCTTCACACACTTCAGTTCTCTCCCTCTCTCACAGACTCTTCACCTTTGCTTTTTAATCACTGCGCGAAAGCCACAAACAAAAACATTCATCTTAAACATCATCTAGTGGTTCAGCTCGCTGGCATCTGCTCAAGTAAGTCATACACATCAACGCTATTTTTGCATTTGGTGAAATATTGTTTTGTGAAACAGGCCTAAAGAATTAAATATAATTTATACATTTTAATACCTAGTTGGTAGTTCAGCAAATATCCATAACAAGCCATTTAAAGGTTTTGCAATATATTTTAAAACACAAATTTGAACCTAAAAAGGAAATGCTTTAAAAGTTTCTAAATTGCACATTTGCATGCAAACCCAAGGATTTAGCAAAAACTACAAATATTTAACAAAGACATTCTGCCCAGTAACAGTCTTCACATTACTACATTTTCTGCCAAAACTCTCGAAACAAAAATAACGTGGTTTATCTTTCACAGAGCTGCCAAACTACCGTTCCGGTCCAGTCCGTGCAAACTTTCTCTCTCGCTCTTTCCGTGATGTGAAACAAATATGAACACATTATTAACGGATAAAAAACGGTGCAAACTAAACATTTCTTTTACATGTAGGCTTTGAGTTTATGTAGTTTGAAGCCAAACAAATCCACCGCGCGCAAATGCACCCCCTCCCAAACAACCCTGATCCTCTCACCATCTCTCTCTTTTTTAAAAGAAATATAAAAACAAATAATCGGTGTTTAATTAAATAGTTAAAAACTACATGTCAAATAAATAGGATACGTGGCAAAATAACGCGTATTAGGTACAATGGTCTAATGGTCAATGTGTTTTTGTAGAAAAAGAAAAAAAATGTTTTATTACTACAAACTAAACTCGTAAAGCTAGAAACATTTGTCAGCTCAGTTTTATTTACTATTGTCTTGTGACGTGAACCCATCTGTTACCTTCACCGAACAAAATTCGTTTCATTTGGAAAATGATGCATACAATTATTTAAAACAAAAATAGCACTCAGAAAATAAGTTTCGTAGGTAGGTAAATAAGGGGCAATAAAATGCTACTCACGGGGAAAAAAACTAAAATACTACAAAAGTACAATATCTCTAGAGAAATACAAAATAAAAAGCTAGAGATGTTAGCGACACGCAATGCATTTAAGCTTTACGCTTCAGAGCAAAGAACCAAAGCCCTTCGTTTCGATACAATTAAACAAGTTCAAAGGTGAAGGATGAATGGACTTTTATTTGACCATTAATTCGCGGCTTGTCAGACAGAAACGCTGATATAAGGACATAAACCGCCTACCTTAAGAACTCTAGGAAATCTCGCTGGGAAGAATGAATCAATGAAACGCCACCAAAAACCTCACAACAGCCCCGAGTGAAGCTCGTACGCGACCGCTGTGTTTTGCGGTACGTATCCCGTGTCTCTTGCTGAAGAAGAAGAAGAAAAAAAAGCTCGCTGTCTCTCTCCTCCCGTTTTGCTCTTATCAAGCGGACGACACGCTAAATTTCCCCGCGGACAAAAACTTTGTCCAACTTCAGTCCGTTCCTCCGCGAATCGTGCGGCTGAAAGTCCCCAGGAGTCGGTCTGTTTGACTGGCGGTTTTATTCACTGTCCCTCTTCCTGGCATCGGAGTGAAAGAGTGTGAAAAAGAAACAGGAGGATCGTCCACCTTCACTGATCTGAACGCGTAGGAGTGTCTCTGTCTGTCCCCTTCCAGTGGATCCTCTCTTGTCCCATGCGAGGGAGATGCGCTGAGGAGGAGGAGGAGGAGGATGAGGAGGAGGGGGGACCTGTCTCGCGTGTCCACCGGTCGGAAGTTGCGCGAGGCTCCCCCACGCTCGCGGAGAGGCGAGGTCAGCGCGAGGTCGGGACGGGGCTGCTCGTGGATAGACCCGAATTTCCCCGCTTTGATGAAGCCATCCAGTAATCACGAAATCAGCGGCGTTTTCCCTCCCCGCTCGCGAAAACGAGAGAGGCTCGTGCAAGAGAAAGCGCACTGAGGTGCAACTCCGTTAG
The DNA here is from genome assembly GCA_032361145.1 of Enteromius fasciolatus. Lineage (NCBI taxonomy): Eukaryota > Metazoa > Chordata > Actinopteri > Cypriniformes > Cyprinidae > Enteromius > Enteromius fasciolatus. The sequence goes on from JAUMHR010000069.1 coordinate 14,149,877, forward strand.
ATTGTTTTCTTTAAGACTAAACGACGTGCAATTAACATTACGGCTAATTTAAAAACTAACATTTAGCTTTAGTAGGCTAAACACCAATAGGGCTACTTTAACTTTTCAAATGATACTTTTTTTCTTAGTTTTCCCCTCATGGACAATACACCTGCTCCTACCCCACGACAGGCAAAATAAATCCTCTCCCATCTCTTCACATACACACAAATCCAAATGCATTATTTAAACAAACAACTTTTTAGAATAAAATGCAATGCAGAGGATTCGCGTTTTGTTATGCATTATTTGGCCGATTTTTTAAAATCTAGCCAACTATTTAAAATAAAGATTCTTCAAGTGCTTTAACAATTAACACTCTTTTTTAGTTTCTAAAGAACTTCGGGACTTAAAGGATCTTATGTTGCTTTGTCCCTGATGTTTAAAGAGTGAGACTTTTGGAGTCCAGCGCATGCAAGACGCGCAATCCATTGACTGTGCTTTAATGACTCTGATGAAGACGAATATGTCTCCCTGGCCTATCTTTGACATTGAACTCAAGGTCTAGATAATGTCCATTGTTTAATGAAATCGCAGGGCAGAAGCGGAGGAAGGACAGGAAAAATCATGTGTAAATACGGCGGCCCTCGCCAAAGATTCCCATACACCCGCGCTCCTTGAGAACCGCAAAGAGACCCCGGTCCGCCGCGCATCGATTTCCTGCCATTCCTCGACTTGTCCATTGTTGGAAGCCTTTTTAATTTAGCCATAAATTGGGAAAGCTCAAGCTATGAGCTGTTCTATTTTCTCCCTGTCAGGATGAGGGATTTGGTTTATGATGCATTGTGTATTAAATACAAGTAATCTGGGAAAGTGATTGCCTGGCCTCGCCGGGGTCTGATGGAGGCTGGTGATAGAGGCTCCTCCGCTGAATTGTTCAGAAAAGGAGGAAGAGATAGCAGATAAACAAAAGGGCCGGTGGTATCTGTACCAAGCCAGGGGTAACACGGGGTAAGAGAGAGCCCACGGGGCAGGGGCAACTCCTGGAGCGTCACCTCGAGCGTCTCCGGTAGATGGCGTAGTGAGCCGGGTTTGAAAACTTTCCGCAGGAGTGAAGTTGCAGTTTTTTGCATTGGTGACACGTTGTTTAATGTCATATGTGTAGAGAAAAAGCTGCAGGCAGTATTTGAATGGGCACAAATGTTTAATTCGATAGATTCGAGGAGTCTAGAGACTGTATTATTTAGAGAACTGCCCGCCTCTCGCTCGCGCGCGCTCTCTCTCTCTCTCTGGAGGGAAGCGCATCAGTCAAGCGCGGAGCTGTGGAGCTACCGAGACCGGGAGTCATTTCTTTTCACGGCTGCGAAATTGCTGCACACAACGCCGTACACATTAAGGCGTCAAATTGCTAGATGGAACATGAAAGATTCAGTTGTATTGCCTCCAAATAGAAAATCGCCCGAACGACCTACAATGCAACTCGACGCTTAACCATGATTGAATTCAATAAAACAGAATTTAATCCGACCCTATAATGAATTTATTAAATAGAAGCAGTATCATTTAGATAGTAGATTTGTTTTGTTTGGGTGTTTGTTTAAACTACACGTTACAGCTGACTGCACATGGATCAATGACAAATTGCTACAGATATCAGAGATGATTTCAAGAGAAATCCTTTTAAACAATCAAGTTTAAAGCACGTGCCATGTTTGTAATTATGCAGTCTTTGACTCTGAGTAACAAGTAAAACAATACTAAAACAGCCCTACAATATTATCAAAATTATTAGGCTGCTTTCAAAAAGTTTTCAAACTTTTAAATATTATTATTTATTTTAATATTTTATTCTTTGTATCAATTTTATTTGTGTAACAATATAATTTATCCTATTATTAGGTCGTGATTAGCATGATAAACATTTCTCAAACTCTTAACCTGAACAAAACTTTCATGTTTCATAAAAAGGACGTGTTACTACATAAAAAAGACTTGAGGTACTCGACAGAGGCTGAGGGTGCAAAGAGGTCTTTTCTGTTTTATGGGTTTCTTGTCACATGACAAAAAATGGCTTCCTGCACGTTTGATACGCCACATTAATACGCCTTGTTTTATTTTATTGGCATTTCTTTTTAAGTATTAAAAACATTTTTAAAATTTTAAAATTATTTTTAAATACATAATAAATTATTATACCAAGCTACTTATGCATTTTTTAAAAATCAAATCCCCCCTTCTTTCTACAATAATTTTTTACTTAAAGCAGGCTGCAGCATTAATATTAAAACATCATTTAATACAGCAGTTCAAAGTTTTATTGACGCCATTAAATTGCTTCATTTTAATTACCCTATAGATTAGGAAAACGTGAATTTCGGAGGATTTTAAATGTTTGGCTTTTCATAAGCTCTTTGAACAGAATAACAATTTAAAATAACTTTTTTTATTATTTTTTTTGAGAAAGCGCTTTGAAGTTGCTTCAAAATGTTCTTGGTCAGGCTTGTTTTATTTGTTTGTTTGTTTTGGAGCGCTTTAAAGCTACATCTTGTATTTTGCTTCGCTACATAAAATCAGTATGCTAAAGTTTGGATGCAGCTTTACGCGTTCGCCGTCCCTCTTCAAGACGCAATAGTTTGGCAGGCAGGCAGCGCCGCGGCTCGGATCTGTTTATTTGCAGTGAACTAGCAGGACCGCGCGCATTAAGCCGTTAGCTAAAGATGTACGGAGGGGAATCCCAGATGGGCGAGAAACTGACGCCGGGAAGGAGCTGCTCCCCGCGGTCTCCCTCGGCCCTGGAGTCGCGCTCTAATGGAAACACTGTGTACGAGATGCATTCCAGCACATCCTAACGGGAGGGGGAGGGGGGGGGGAAAGGAAAATATCGCAGCCAAATCCACATGAAATAGTTCAACCATTCATCGAGATAGACCTCCCATTGACAGGAGCGAAAAGCTGCATTAAGCTTGCACCGCGCCTCCCTGCAGACACTGGACTCCACAACCAGCTATTAATTTAAAGTGCGGGGCCACTCAATCAATGGGCCCAACCAAAACTCATTTAAAACTGCTCCAACCGACCAATTTAGAGCCCGGGGCTGAGACTCCTTACCACTTAGTCATCTTTTGTTTGCCTCTAATAGCTTGAAAATCTAATGAAAACAGCTATGATGTTCTTAAACTTTAACTTTACATTTCAAATAGACAGATACAAGAACGTCATCGTCAACAACATTAATGACAACATCAGCAAGGGGATATAAATACTGCAATTACTGCATTAGTTTCATTTGTTCTTAGCTCTTAAGTAGACTTTTTTTTGTGGAGTTTGCCACCAAATGTATGCAGGAATCCATGCTGAACATCATTGACAAGAAAAACATAACACAGAGAAAAGCCCTTTGACTGCATGTCAAAGTCATTAAGCTCTTAGAAATATCACGTTTACAAAAAGGCATGTTCTGTTCTTGTCAGAATAAGAAAACTTGATATTTCTGATTAAAACGGAGTAATATTTTAAAAACAAAATTCATCTGAAAACTTACTTTAGTGCATGATGGCTATACAATTTGCCAATAACAGAAATCAATCAATAAAGTATTTATGTCATTTGAAGTGGTTAAAAATGTTCTTCAAATGCGAAACAAACATATTGTTTCTACTTTATTCAGCATTTTTCTTTTGCAACAAAACCTAGATAATTTACCGTAAAAAACAAACAAATAACATTAAAACTTGACAAGATGATTTATTAAGGGTGGCACGTCTGTCGGTGCAATTCTGCATGTTTTGACATTTAAAAAAAATATTGCATGCGCGGCACACAAAACTGCCACTCTTCTCCATCTGTATCCCTAAATAAAACACTCTTGAGGGGCTTTTAGAGCTCTCTTTCCTAACACCAACCAATTACCATTAAAAGAGAAGGGAGGAAATGAAAGTGGAAAAATGTAAATAAAAAATTTCCTCGGATCTGGAAGTAGGCCCGTAGCGCGTGTGTTAATCTCCACCTCAGTAATTTGGTTCTCTGAGAGAGGTACCGCATCCCCGCTGCTGCGCCCTGCATGCCATAAATCACAGCTTTATGTGGACGGGGTCAGCGTGCCCCCCTCCTCCGAAGTGCCCTGGCTTAGCCCGTCGCGCCTGCGCCGTGTTTACCCTCTCACCCGGTCCCTGGCTCGCTCCTAATTATTTAAGATTATTTTCATTCGCCAGGGTCACAGAGAAAGAGAGAGAGAGAGTTTCTGCCGTCTATTTCAGGAGTGCGTTGTGTTGAATTAGTACCCCATCATCTTGGCCCCGTCTGTGCAGTCTCACCCGTCGCGTCCCCTGCGGGCCCTGGGGCCCGAATGCATGACGAGGGGCCTATGTTTCATCTCCAAGCACACACACATCTGAGTGAAAACAAAACTGGCTGAGCTCCCAAAACTTCCACGTACATGCAGAATAATTTAGTCTTTATATTTGAAGAACAGCTACCACAGATTGATTGTTTAAATGCAATGTGCGCCACTTTATTGCAACATCACACATCTTCAATTCATCATTAAGAGCCTGAAAAGTTGCTGCGGTCTTCTCAGGAGGATCAGTTAGTACAAGCATAATTTATGTTTTGGATGTGAATCGCGTTCGTGTAAGTGGCGGGACCCGTTGCGCCAGACGGTCGGGTGCGAAACAGATAGATTGTGTTCTCTGGCTAACATGAAGTTAATTGCTTTGACAGCGGGAATGACAAGACGTGACTCGGGCGCAATAACACAGGCCGGCCTAAAACAGAACCAGTAGTCTGCAGCACAATGCGCTATTCAAACCGTGAGACTTATAGGGGCCACGGGGGGATGCATTTTTTTTTTCTCAAAAACATAGGTGGGAAGTGCTGGACTTGTATTCACACTGCTGGTTTTCGGGGTTGAGAAGTCTCTCCTGAAGTGTGGCCTCAGGCACCGTGCGGCACACAGCCGACCGTTGGAATGTGCCACCTCGGGGGGACGGGGGGAAAGGAGGGGTTTATGACAGGGGCTGCGGTAATCACAGATACTTCCCTTTCGTTTCCACACACACACGTCCCAAACTGTATGCTGGCCATGGGGTGCGATAAAGTCGGCAGCTGTGTCAGAGGTAACGTTTTTAAAACATAAATTAGGTGAGGTGGGAGAAGCGTACCTAAAACACAAAAGGACATGCTGGAAATATCAACTTCATTTAACACAGTAACACACACACATATATAGACATCCTGGTGTTTCGGAAGGTAATTAGATAACCCAACTGTAACATATTTAATATACAAATTTCTGTGGCCTCAGTATGATCAAACTTTACTGAAAATCTACTATTTGCCTTGGGTTTATTGATAGATTATATTTTTTTTAGCAAGTAAAATGTCTTTTAGGATCATTTAAAAAACATCTAGAATGAGGTTGTGGTGCAGTTCTTCTTGGTTATTGTTTGTGAATTCTTCACAAATTGTTATTAAGTAAACATAAGCAAATGAGTTTCTTTTTTAATGTTAAAAATAATGTGAGTATCCAATACGAAACATCTGGCATTTGAAGTATCTCTTAATCTTCACTGTTATGCATCGAAGCATGCATTTTACAAGCTTTGTTCATAAAAGTAAGCATTTAAGTATCATACAGACAGTAATATTGGATATATAGCCCTGATTTCACAAACAGGGCTTGACTAAGCCAGGATTAGTTCAATTAGCTCATTTTTTAATTATAAATTAGAAGTAAACATTACTAGTGTCCCTTCTGAAACGACAAAACTAAGGCATTGTTATATTTTAAGATCACTCAATCTCTCAGTTACTTAGCCTTATATTTTAGTCTGGGACTATGATTAAGCCTCGTCTGTGAAATTGCGTGTTACAGTGACAATTGATAATTGTATGCACTGCTATTCTGTTATAAAAAAATGTCATGGTTTACATTACAAGCATTTCATCTTCACATTTGGCTACACGAGTACCAAATTATATATTTTTGCTTGTTTTGTTCCTCTGAATAAAACTGGGGTGTTTTTTCTTCTTCGTGTAGACTATGCATATGACCTCCATATTAATAAAAGCCTGATTAAAGCATCACCAAAAACACAGTTGTCTACAAGTTCAACAAACTATTCCATTTAAGTCTTCCTGACCATTACTTTCACATGTCAGACTTTAAGAGTTAAAGTCCTGTGTGCATCATCTTTAAAAGACTATTTTAATGCTGAAGTAGTAGAACGTACCACCTCAGATCCGAGGCGGGGGTGTTGAACATTCATTACGTTTATTGAGCTGTCTGAGAGCCTTTGATGTGTGATGCATTTGAGAGCTAACAGCAAGCTCTACCGTACGCCGTGTCCAATTTATAAAGCCTCATATTTAATATTTGAGAGATAGGCCTATCCGGTGTGCTTACCGGCGGAGGAACAGCCGCGCGCGCACACACTCACAGCGTAATGGGAAATTAGATACTACAAAAAAGGCTCATTACATCCACAGGCCGTCGCTCGGTGTCTTAAACAGAGCGGGAAATGAAATTCCTGTGGCCATTAAAACAGTCAGGTCTACGTTTTAATAATCACGCATGTAAGAGGCACTTAGCGCGCGACGCAATCTTTTCAGCGCCACCCTTTAAACTTAAAAAAAGGCTACAAACGCAGGTGTTTCGGAGGCGACCGGGCGCACATGTGCTAGCTAGCAGGCACACGGCAGCAATTTTCATTTTGGCCTGCCACCATAACGCGTTCACACCTTTTTAATTGCGAGCACAAAACGTGAGTGCTGAAAGATCGCCAGTCATTCAGGAATGGGATATTTCAAAATGCCATTATATGCAGATAATGTAACATTAAGCTATTTGATTTCCTCTCACTATAGCTGTAATGCTCACTGTGTAGGCTTTAGCGATCAAAAAAAAGAGACTCATTTCCTCTCCAGTCCTGTGATCTTTTTCTCCGATTGGATTCCTATAGGCTTTTCGCATGGGCGACTTTTACTGAGGACTTCTGCGAAGGCTATGTTTGAGAGTTTATCTAAGGAGCGTTTAAAAGGAAACGGACACCCTTTGGTTTAATTGCAAGCAGAACCAACCGAACGCAACATTTCAAAGAGGATAAAAAAGACAACTCGGCCTAATTAACTTGTCGCAGCAAGATTTGGTTACTCCTATTTAGAGCTTCGCTGGTTTTCAGTAGCTTCAAAGGGGAGCTAAGTTAGAGTTGGTTTATATTTAACCCTGCAGGACGCTGAAGCGCTGTGACACAAATGGCCACACGTGTTTGTGTTTATGAGTTTGTTTGTATGCGGAAAACCAAAAAGTTTTTCAGGAGATTCCATTCTCATGCTTTAGTGTGTGTGTGTGAACCAGAAGCTGATTGACTTGTCAGACATGGGCGTCAATAGTGCAGGTTTATTCAATTCCAGCCCAATCATGAAGGTGTCACATGCTTTTGGGCGGCGTGCGGGCACCGGGCAGGCCTGGCCTGATAAATCTGCTTTTATGAGGGCCAGTTATAGCTTTTATGGCTGAATGTTGGAGAGACTGATTCAGTGATCAATCATATGTGTGTGTGTGTGTGTGTGAATAAGACAACGGTGAGCGACACACACACACACACACACTCGGGTACAGGTGGATCGATGCTTATTGTGAGTTTGGGGTGATGGAACACTACTGGGATATGACTAGATCATCTCTCTCTCCCTCTTTATTTCCCTCTTTCGCCGCTCGTCATCTCTCCATCCCTCCAATATTTCACTCTTCCATCTTTTCTCGTGGCATAACTCTTCATCCATCTTTCATCGCGTTCTCTGCATTACTCACAAAGCCAAAGCTCTTTCCTCTGCACTTTCTTTACATCCCTCTCTCTCTCGCAGTGATGAAGTCCTAATGCAAGAAGCTTCAGCGAACTTTACATAAACACGCTCCCCTTACATAAACTAACATTGATACATTTCTCTCCTTCTCTCTTGTGGACGAACAACATCTGTAGAGCCCTGAAATATCGATTGGTACAGAAACAGGCACACTCTTATTCACACACATAAGCACTGACCACACCAAAGACGGTAGTTTCCCTGAAGTTGTTGAACGAAGTTTGAAACAAAGGCCAAAGAGAGAGAGAGGCCCTGCAGACCGAGAAACAGGAAACGACTACTGATTACATACACATTCTCTTCTCATTAACACACACATTTATACACACACCTCCCTTTAGATCCTACTTTCAAAGCAGTGCACTACAGATTTAACCAACAAGACATCTTACCCAGCCATCACAGTTCATTTGTATTCATTAGGATGTTAATAAAATATCAAATGTTTCTGATTTCACTTAATTATATATATATATATATATGTACTTATTACATTTTTTAAAACAGTTTTCTTTGAAAATTAATAAAAAAATTATAGCCATTTGTATTAATATTTAATAATATAATATAATAATAAATATATAATATTTGCATAATTTAAAAAAATTATATATTAACTTTAAGACGATAAAAAAAACTCTTATGCTCATTAAGGCTGCATTTATTTGATCATTTTATTGTTCTGAAATGTTATATTTCCTTTATATTTTTATTATGTAAAAAAACTAAACAAAACAAAACTAATCTTAGTTCATATATTTTAAAATGTTATTTTATTCCTGTGATGACTAAGTTGAATTTTAGCTGTTATTTTCCTTTTGAAATTATTATAATAAGCTTGATTCTTTGCTCAAGAAACATTTCTTATTTTTTCAGTTTTAATATTTTTGTAGAAACTATAAAACTTTTTTCAGGATTGTTTGATGAATAAAAAATGTAAAAGAACATAATTTATGTGAAATAAAAATCTACATTATAAACAATCTTTTAATTAATGTATATTTGCTTAATAAAAGTATTAGTTTATTAGAACAAAATCACCATCCAATAAACTAACACCACAAGCCAAACTGCACATGCCTCCAAAAATATCTCACAAAAATCCATAAATTTCTTGGCGTTAAGCTTCCCTTCAACCCGAAAGCCTAAATCTGTCAAAACAGAAGTCAGATCAGTCACACACAGCCCTGAGTCTCTCTATCGCTGAATAATCTGTTTATAGAGAGTGAAGAGTGTACACAGAGCGTCGGCTCCACTGATGAGCTCACACTAAATATCTGTTTGTTTGACAAGAGAGCTGTCGTCTCACTTTTAACTGTCCCGCTCTTTCCTTCACTTTATCTTCTTCTTTTTCACGTTCTTGAGTTCTCGTTTTTCCTTTACTCTCTCTGAAGTATTGTGAAATCTAATTCTTAAGCTTTGCACTTTCTTGCTATGTTTTCTTTGCTGTGTTCATTCCTTTCTTCCTTCCAGACACTCTCAATTCTTCCTATACCTTACTTAATTCCTTCCAGCCTCTTTCTTTCTTCTTGTCTTCCTTCTGTTAATTCTTTCCGTGTTACTTCCTTGTTTCTTTCCTTTTTTCCTTCCTTTTTCCTTAATCCCATTTACCTTTTTATTTACCCTTCATACATTAATTTCTCTTTTCTTACCCTTCTTTACTTCCTCATTGTTTTAATGGTCATTTTTCCTTCCTTCCTTCCTTTGCATGCTCCGGTTTTTTCTTTCCTTCCCTTCCCTTCCTCCCTCACTCCCTTCTCCATCACTTCTTTCTTTACACAGTCCCTTTTCTTCATTTATTCCTTACTTTTGTTTCATCTTTCCATTCTCCTTACTGCCTTTATTCCCTTCTATCTTATTTCCTTTCTCTCTCTCCCTCACTTCCCATCTCCAAGGAAGTTTAGTTTCCTTACTTTTCTTTTAATTTCTTACGGTACTCTTTATTATCCTCATTCATTCATAATCTACTTCTTTCTTTCCACTCATCATCCATCATTTTATGCTTCCTTTTTCTTTCTCCCATTCCCATTATTTCCTCCCATACTTCCATTTTTCCAATCTTACTTTTTCCTTCCTCACTCTTTGATTCCTTATTCTCCCTTTTCCTTCCCTTTCCTTCAGTTCTACACACATGCATGAATTTGGATGTAGGGCTCATGTTTATGATGTCATCATAAAGAGGAGTCAGAGGTTTATAAAGCCGTGTGTGTTCGGCCGAGCAGCTGTGAGGTGTGTGAGGGTTGGCTCATGTTTATGATGTACTTATGTCTGCCGGTCGCAGGTTTATGATGTATGCTGCGGCTGCACAGTGCTTTAAACTTTACTGCAGGCTTTAAGACCAGGTGTTATGTACATGGTCAAAAGGGATTCATGGAGAAAAAATATAGTGTTTGGTTTGCGTCTGTATGAAATACGAATGTGTGTCAATATATGTGTGTGTGAACGCATAAGTAGATTTAACGATAGTACTTATGGGTTTCTCTAACAGCAAAGCTAAAGGGGGTAAAGTCGAGAGAGACTGTCTATTCATAGCAGTTTAACTGGTAATATGTTTAACAGTAAACACTTAAAGACTGTATTCAATGGCATTCTCAACACATACAACATCCAGTTTCTTATTTTAAAGACAATAAAACTACAATAAAAATTTTTGGGGTTGTTGCAATTATACAATTTTTGAATGCATTTATTTGATAAAAAAATACAGTATAAACAGTAATACTGTGAAATATTATTATAATTTATTATAAGTTAAAATAACTATATATTTAAATATATACTTTTTTAAGGAATAATTGATGAATATAGAGTTCAAAAGAACAGTATTTGAAATCGTTTGTTACATTTAATCAATTTAATGCAACTTAGTATCCTGTTAAAATCTACATCTTTTTTAATAAATAATGCACAATAAGCCCATGAACTTTTATTTCCTGGTAACTTTAGGTTATCCACTTTCATTTTATCAAACCAGCACCCAAAACAAAAACTGTTATTTTTAAGACTCTTGCATTCTCTCTCACTTTCCTTCAATCCCGCTTTGCATTTTCAGGTCAGGGTTAGCGCACAAGAACATTCCCTGCACCTGAACATACACTCACATATAAATACATGCTTACATGCATAATGAGGAAAACTGCGGTGGAATATTGTATGTCATTACATGCACGAGAAGCCTGAGGGTGTCTGTGACACAGTGTGATGTGTGTGTCCAGCGCTTTTAGAGTGTAATCTAAGCGCTGATCAAATGCATGAGTATGTGTGTGTGTGTGTGTAAGAGCTCTTAATAGAACCCTGTCGCAGGGCTGCCAGAGTGAGAAACAAGCAGGGTAATGGATGACTGGAACCTCAGCTCCCAGAATTCCCTCTGGTGACCCTCCCCGGCCAGCCATGCCGCCTACGGCAACTCCACATAAAAAGGGAAGCGGAGAGAAAACGAGAGTGAAAGAGCAAGGAAGAAAGAGAGAAAAAATGTGGAATTGATGGGAATGAAAGAGAGTAAAAAAGAAGGAGAGAGATATGTTGACAGTAAAATGGCCAAAAGGCCATCGAGAACATGATGCACATTCACGAGAAAAGAGGAAGACAATGAAAGACAAAGAGGAAAACTGGGAGATATTTTGGGGCATGTATGTGTTTATGTGTGTGTCTGTGATTGATGATACTGTGTGTTACTAAGAGGGGACCCATCACATGTGATCACATAAACACTTATTCAGTGTTTGTGGAGCTTGACGAGTCTGCACACAGCTCTGTGTGTGTGTGTGATTGATGAGAGAGTGTGTCGGTAAGTGATCTTTGAGCCTGACGTGGCTGAACGCTGCTTTGTGTCGTCACAGATATCACAAGAGCGAAAACACACACCATTAATCAAGCTTAATTAACTTACACAAAACCCTTTCAGTAAACCTGGGCACATCCAGGTCAGTTTTAAAAGTGAGGACCTTTCTAAATGCCATAACGCATGTGTATGTGTGATTCAATTTGTCAGTCTGCTCGGGAAATGGCCTTCACTTTCTCTGTTTCAAGAAGTCTTGTAAATAGGGTGGGAAGTTATGCTAAAAACCGAATGCATTTGCTTATCGGTGCATATTGTGTATTGTTACAATAATGCATCGGTTTTTTTTGCAGTGACATGCAACTGAAGAAACACTTTCTAAAGCCAAACAGACGTTCACATTAATATATGCACAAAGGAAAACACAAAAAGCTAGAACAAATACAGTAAAATTGGGCCGGCTTGCATTAGCAAAATGATAACAGTTAGCATTCAGTGTCTTTGAGTCCGGATTTGCCTACCAAACACTCCCTTAAATATAATAAAACCTAGCTAACCACACACTACACTGTCAGGACCAGTAACATACTAAATCACCAAAATATTTATACGAAGGACAAATTCGGACAAGAGAGTGGAGATCAAAAATACCATAAGCTCAGTATAAAAACTACAGAAGTCAAATAAAAGTCTCTATTCTTATGTGCCTCTGTCTAACTCTCTGACCCGGCTCTTTCTCGATGTTTTTTATATCTCCGTGGATGAGTTGATATCATAATAACGATGAGCCACGGAGAAAAGCGGAATTTGCATCTGGGGAGAGCGATCAGTAAATGATGCATGTAAGTCCACATAATGAACTCAAATCCCTCAAACAGACCTCTTAAAGACATTACCATCCCCTACAACCACACATCTATCACTGTTCACTCAGGGTTGTCAGACGCTCTTTTCTTTGATAGGAGAGCAGCTGTTTTACAGAAAATAGAGTGTGAGAAAAAGCTCAAGGGTGCATAATGAAGTCGCTATATTGCAGAGTTTAGGTTATTTTGTTAGTCAGGGTGTCTCGCACCAAAACAGTCATAACTTTCTCATCTCTTGGATTTCTTGAATTAAACAGCCTGTTCTTGCTACTGTACCTTTAAGACTTCTAAATGTAAAAAGTCTCCATTTTTGATACTGTTATTACCAAAAAGATTAAATGTCTAGTAATGTTGGTCATTATTGAATCTGACTATTATATAATTCAGACTATTGACAAAATTACAGTATACCGTTACAAAAATGCCATAATACCAACTAAGCGCAAGTTTCTGTAACATACAGCACATTGTACTGCAAATAAATTCAACTTGATTGTTGACCCTCTAGTTAACGTTTTCCTTGAATATTGCACAGATAACACAAAACCAGAATATGCATCTGTGCATGAAGAATTCGCTGGTAATCATTACAACACAAGCTAGGACATTTGAGGTACTTCTTGCAAAGAAATTTTACATTTATTTGAAAAGGCAGTTAACTTCTACAGAAATATACATTTATATCTTTAAATAATTATTTGAAATATCAGTTATAATATTTAATTTGAAAAAAAAAATTAAAAAAATCATTCAATCAAATCTCTTATATAGGCCTAATACTCATGGGTCTATTCTAACACATCTGTTATCAGGAAAACAGAGAGCTAACTGTATCAGTTTAGGGATGTAAAATCCCTCCCGAGTGTCATGAAAATTAATTCTGGGCATCTGGAACAGGCTGATGGCTGTGGCTAGAAGGAAACAAAACCATCAGGAGTGGGAACCAGCTGAGACCAGAGCTAAGACACAAATGAGAGACAGACAGGCAAAAGACCAACACGTGTGCGATTCATTTAACTGGACATGCACAAAGACCCGAGAGCTCCCGTTACTGCTCTGACAGCTTCTTTTTTTACGGGGTTAACAGCAGTGTCTGGGACAGACAGGAGCTGGAGAGGAAACAGGGAGCAGAGAGAGAGAAAAACAGGCTGAGAAAGAGATAGTGAATAGAGAGAGGATGAAGGAGAGAGCTGCATTCCTGTGGCCTCCGCTGCAGCGCTGCAATGACTTAAATGTAACGTTGCTTCAACGCTGGCTGAACTGGATGCTTTACTAAAGAAATAAAACAGCAGGGCATGTCTGCTATACCAATCACACACACACATATCTGACTCATTCAGTGCTCAAAGCCTTGATCCAAAACCTAGCGAGATGCCTACATACCTACGCCACATTTGAAGGCATCATAAGTGCTCTAGATATGAATGCATTATAATTAAGCTGACTCCCACAATTCTTTATAAAAAAGTACTGTAGTGGTAGCATATGACAGTGAAGGTATTATAAGGTAATACTACGGCACTATGAAGTACACCAGTTACTTAATATAAGAATACAATGCTACTACATGGTACATATCCAAAGTACCATGGTACACTTCAAAAATACCATTCCAAGTTCAAAGTACAATGTCAGTGCCGTGGTAAATGTCCAAAATATCTAGTATTTAGTCATGAGGATAAAATCAAAATATTACATTATTCTTGAAATATTTCAACTTCACTAAAACTATTATTAATAATAATATATTAAAAACAAAATTGCTATATGTATTTATACTTATAAGTGCAACAACTTGCCTACATTGAAATCCATACAGATTTGCTAACTAACTAGAGCGTTCCAAATCGGTTGCTGCTTTAAAAGGCAGTAGGCAGCTGGACAGCTTACTAGGTTTTGGAACAGAGCTCTTTTCTCTCTTTTTGCATTCCATTTCTCTTCATCTATCCTTTAATTCCCTACATATTTCTTAAATTTCTCTTCTGGTCTTTCCATCGTTTAGCTTGTACCTATCAATTTCCTCAGTTCTTGTCTTGATATTTAAGGGAACGTTTCTCTTTCTCTGTGTCTACTGAAGAGTGATGAGCCACGCTGGTCTATATTGAGCTGTGTGTTTGTGTGCGTATCTACTTTTAGAGTCCTTCTAAAGCCCAGTCCATCCATCTTATGAATGACAGGGAGGGCAGCGTTTGGGTCAGAACATTTGCTTCTCATCCTCTCATGAACTCGCTCTCTCGCTCTCTTTCTGTCTTCTCTCGTTCTTCGAGCGGGCCTCGTTCCATGAAAGACCACGCGTTCAGGCTAACCTCATGTTTGGAACTTAAGCTTGTCATCAAGTTTGGATCTAAGTAATTGTTTCCTTTGCAGGCTAAAGTTGGCTTTGGACTGTTCCGCAGGCTTAATTTTGACTTAGTCTCAGAAATAGCACCGCAGACCTGCGGCTCGTTAGTTGACAGATACTGCAGATGTTCGTTGTGGAAGTGGAGAGGATAGTTTTGTTGACTGCTGTTATCTGTCAGATGTAAAAACACTGCTAATCACTTTCAGATCATTCTTCAAAATGTCATCTGTGCTGCAGACACCGAGCAACAGTACTGGGGTCGATTCGATAAAGATGTCTAGACAAATGTGTATCATATTAATTTTTATTTTACTTTAATGTTACACTTACTTTGTAGAAACAGTTTCAGTTTCTTAGATCTTCCAACAGATAACTTATTATAGTACTTGAATATATTTGGATGGATGGATAGATGGATGGAATAACAGATGGATAAACAGCATGACGGACAAACAGAATGACAAAATGATAGACAACGACAAAAAGATGATAGATAGATAGATAGATAGATAGATAAATGATAGATAAATAGATAAATAGATAGATAGATAGATAGAATGATAGAATGATGGAGGGATAAAAGGATGGATAGCATGATGCAATGATACACAAAACGACAGAAAGATAGATAGTCAGAAAGACATGATGATGAAGAAGAACAAATAGAATGATGGATGGATGGATGGATGGAGAAAACCATAGAATGATAGAACGATAGATAGAACGGTAGATAGAACGATAGAATGATAGAATAATAGAATGATAGATAGAACGGTAGAATGATAGAACAATAGAACTATAGATAGAACGATAGATAGATAGATAGATAGATATAGATAGATAGAACGATAGATAGATAGATAGATATAGATAGAACGATAGATAGATAGATAGATAGATAGAACTATAGAATGATAGAACAATAGAACGATAGATAGATAGAACGATAGAATGACAGAACGATAGAACGATAGATAGAACGGTAGAATGATAGAACAATAGAACTATAGATAGAACGATAGATAGATAGATAGATAGATAGATAGATAGATAGATATAGATAGATAGAACGATAGATAGAACGATAGATAGAACGATAGATAGATAGATAGATAGATAGATAGATAGAACGATAGATAGAATGATAGATATATAGATAGATATACAGAACGATAGATAGATAGACAGAACGATAGAATGATAGAACAATAGAACGATAGATAGAACGATAGATAGAACGATAGATAGATAGATAGATAGATAGATAGATAGATAGATAGAACGATAGATAGA
>JAUMHR010000069.1:14166093-14187525 GCA_032361145.1 Enteromius fasciolatus
ATGGATGGATGGATGGATGGATGGATGGATGGATGGATAGATAGATAGATAGATAGATAGATAGATAGATAGATAGAACGATAAATAGAACCATAGATAGAACCATAGATAGAATGATAGAACAATGGATGGATGGATGGATGGATAGATAGATAGATAGATAGATATTGATAAAGCAGTAGGAGAATCAGTGAAAAGTATTGAAAAGAAGATCAGTGAGTTGAGATGAGTTACTGAAGCATCTCTCTCTCTCACACACACACACACACAGCTGCAGTTATTGTTCTCGTTGTCTTTGTGAGAGTGTCACTGGCTGCCAGTGGTAATTAAGAACAGAAGGATTTATACAGAGACGCGCTGCTACACGACTATCTGTCTGTTCTCATAATCACACACACCCTCTCAAACACAGCGTGGCACAGCAAAACACGCTTATCAGTGCATTCTCACACTCTCACCACCGACTCCACTCATCTGCACATCACACACACACACTTCACGACGACACAATGCAATAAGGATGCATCAGAAGAGAACAAACACAGAGGACAATACCATGATCACACAAGGAATACTTCACAACTGAAACAAAATACAAATCCTTACTGCTCTCGGCCTCTACTGACAACAGCTCGCCCTTCACTGCTTCAGCGTAAAAGAAAAAAATGCTTCCTATTTTATTTCACTAAACAGTGCGAGAATTTTTTGAAGTATTTATAGAAATACTCCACAGAGTCTCACGACCAATTCGCACGTATTCGTTAAGGGGTGGATCAGGTGTAGTTTATTCATAAAAATTCATAAGGATTGGCTACTCGTAAAATACATACGATTTAGCAAAAATGGTATGAATTCGTACGAGTGAGGTCGTACGAATTAGCCACCTTGTAAAATATGTACGAATTGCCATGAGACTGGGTTCAAATCCTACATTTCTAAGCACAAGCACACGGTACTCAGATGTGCACTCTAGAATTTATTATGACACAAAGCAGTTAAAAGCACCTGCGCATCTGCTTAAACGCTCACTCAGACATGTTGTGAAAGGAGAGTGTGTCAGGCGCTCGTGTCTCTTTTAGCAACAGTGCTAAACTTCATGAACATGTCATCATCTTTACACCAAGTCTGCTCTCACACACACAGGAGGAGGAAGATGATATCTTGCTTCTCATCAGGCTGCATTGCCTCTGAACGCTTTCATTCTTTTCTTTCTATATCCCACTCTCAATGTTATCTAAGGAAGACAGGAAACAAACGTATGAAAGAGACAGATCTGCTCTTCCAGCTGCCGCTGACGCGATACTTTCCGTCATTTGTTTTTTTGAAGTTGCTTTGATGCTTTTCAAACCGAAAAAGTGATGTCTCGGACTCTTTTCTCGGTTTGAACTCTCACATGTCTATTTCCTTTTGTTTCTTTCCATGTTTTAACTCTTAACAGCCTCCCTCCATCTCTGTAAATGCCCTAAACCCATCCATCTGCTCCTCTGTCACTCTCTCTTTCTCCTCCTCCTCTCCTTCTCTTTTACACTCCTCCTCCACAGTTCTGACACACTCCATCCATCTCTGACAAAGCGATCGGCGTGTCAACAGGTCAGCTCCGCCGAGACTAACCGTGTGCCCGTTCGCACGAGTGTGTGCGTGCAGATGCTAATCAGCGCCGATGTTGCTAATGCAGTCTCAGCTGTCGTTTAGCTAACAGTTTAATGGCTTTTTCTGAAAGGGCTGCTGATACAGTGTGTTTGTGTGTCATCCGTCCGTTAAAGCTCCACCGCACACCTGCTTTCTCCATGACTAAATGTCTATGTCGCTATCTGCTATCTGAGTTCTGCTCTGCCACCTCCAACCCAATCATCACCGAATATTGTCTCTTTTTCATTTCGTTTCATCCTTCGTTCCTGTCCAAGACAAAAAATGACTGAAGAGAGGCGTGTTGTTTGCCTTTAGGGAACAAAGGAAGACATCTCGAGCTCGGCGTGTGGACATTCTTGACACTTATTGGAGCAAGAAAAAGGAAGAAATAACATAGCGGAGAGATAAAAGATGAAAGAAAGAGAGAAAAAGGTCAAACAGCTCTGTAAAAATGTCGTCATGGTCTTGGTTTGAGATATTTATGTCTTTATGAGAGAGTGTGGCAGTGTTTATTTATACACAATAATATATATATAAACACACTTTATATATAAAAATAATAATTATATTATTTTTAATTAATTACACACATACACGCATATATATATAGTTTTATTATCTATTCATTATTTTTATATATGTATGAATAGATAAAATGAGTAAAATAAACTTTTTTCATACATATATAAAAAATATATATTTTAAGGAGTATGGATGGCAATGCAATAAAGTAAATCCAACTTATTTCATGGCTAATTAATAAATTAAATAAAGTGCAATGCAAGTAAAAGCAAAAGATTAAATAAATTGTCTTAGATCGAGATATTATCTAAATCAATAAAAAAAATTGTACTTTTTTTTTTTTAATTACATTAAAATTGTTGTACAGGAATAACATCTGTAATACACGAGAGCTTAGCGTACTTTAATAATAACCAGCTGAATTTATCCTACTTATTACATAACTGCTAAACAAATTATTCAAATTATCAAATCAAATTATTTTAATTTCAACTTTAATGCAAGTAGAAAATGACAATGGTCAAACATACAGCTTAGAAATGAAATATCAAAATATTTGATCACAAAATGCTGTGAATGGCCAATCAGAGTCAAGTATTTATATGTAGAATAAACATGTTTGAATGACCTTAGCTCATGCTATAACTGATCTGAAATATATGAGTATTTTTTTTAAAGTGATAATGTTACATGCCATTCAAAGACTGAGGCCCAAGCTTTAGTTACACTGATACTGAACACTTAAACCACTAACACACACACACACACACACGCACACACAGACACAGACAAAACAACCTTCAAAACAATCATGGTACGGGATTGTGCTCATGGTTTTTATAAAAGTAGAATAAATATATTAATAGATGTTTGCTGACCTGTGTCATATTTACATGATGGTCTTTGAGCAAACAGGATGTGTGTGTGTGTGTGTAAACAGTATGGTCAAAGTGACTCTGTGATGTGGCTTGAGTCTCTTAGAGCTTAAAAAGAGAGGAATCACACATATACAGTATACACAACAGTCCAAATGAGAACAGAACACAAATCCTAATACTGTACTTAATTTAGTTTTTCAGTCTTACAATAATTATAATACATTTGGCAAGCTAAACATGAAGTAGATGAAGTTAAACATACTGTATGAAGCGTTATAATATTTCTTTCCTCATTTCAGACTTTTTAACAATGGCCCTTACAAGTAGTACAGCAAGTATCTGCGTGAACCGCACCCAGTGCTGCTCCTGTACTTGACCTCTGTCTATCACTCACTGCATGGCTCAATATTTGTCTCAGACATCATAAATATTAAATATGCAGAGAGCAAATATTTGAGTTTGGCCAATCTGCAAAGTACTGCTCAAAGACAGCATTCACAGAAGGGGAGAGGCTCTTCCAACACACACACACACACACACAAACCCAAAAATATACACAAACCCATCAAATTTAAACACACTTATGCGTAACTAGACTCACAAACACGTATATCAACACACTCCAAAACTTACAAACACACATATACTCTACTTATATATATATTTAAGATGTCTGTGTGTGACTAAGTGAAAGGTAATCCATCTGACCCTACGTAATTATGACCTGTGAACCTAAGAACATCCCAAATCAGAATTCAAAACACACACTCACTCACTGATCTCTCGATCCCGCCTGGAGCCACAGGCAGAGGTGAAAGCTCATTGCCGTGACATTGTGACGCCCGGGTGACCCCGGTGTCGCTGAGGGTCAGCCCCCTGGCAGCAGAACCATTAGAGGCCAGAAAAAAGGACGGATAATGTGATAAAAATGTGTCTGTGTGTGTTGTTGTTGGAATAATGTGTCTCCAAACCTCGGTATGAAAAGCAAATGTGTAAATAAACTCATCTGAACATTTCCAAGATGTTCCTCTTGCTTAACTGGCGGAGCAAGACAACAGCAACACTGAGGTCATGGGTCCCATTTCAAGGGGTTCTATATACTGATAAAAGGTCTACTTTTAATTGTTTTATGTCACTTTTAATAAATTTAAGGAATAATTTCTGAATTATAATATATGTGTAGTTTATTATTATGATTTTTTTTACAGTAGACAACATTTGAAGTGGATTAAAACTTATTATCAAGTTGTCCTAAAACCAAAATTCTTGTTCTTGTCCTAGGACTAGTTTGATTAAGTTTTTGGATCCACTTCAAATGTTGACTACTACTGTATACTGTATATATATATACACTAATCAAATCCAAAACTAAAAAATTATTCACATGGTATGTGCATGTACTGTGTATATTTATTATGTAAGTACACACCTATGCATGTATATATATATATATATATATATATAAATTATATGAATATAAACATACACATGTAATTATTTATTTAAATATATACTTTATGTGTGTGCATTTATATGTTATAGATATACACAGTACACAGATATTGTATTTTGGATGTGATTAATCCCAATTTATTGTTGAAACATAGATAGATTGTCAAAACTACATTCATTTGACACATTTTAACATTGTTACAGTTTATTTAAACCTTTTTTTGCTATCCTCACTTACTTAAATGAACTACACATATAATTTTTTGAACTTTTTGAAAGACTGTGAAAGTGGGATGGTACTGGTGGTGTATCTACGTGAATGAGGGGATCTTTAAGATGGCACTGTGTGGAGAATCCGATTTTTATATGTTTTGGCAGTTGGCCTTTTAGAGCAAAGAGACAAAACTTAATCTCCTGTCTCCTCTCTTTCTCTCTCAAGCACACATACATATATACAGACGCATCCTTTACATCCTGACACCCTGGTTCAGACCGGCCCGGAGGGGGCTCCGTATTGCGGGCACAAAGGTTGCGTCTGGAGGCGCGTAAAGTAAGCGGACCCCTGGAGAGCCGCACAAAGCTGGGAGGAGAGAAACAGAACAACACGCCCCAGCCTGCCCCTCACTCTGCCCAGCGGGGAGGCTCTTTCTGTGGGCAGCCCTGCGTCAGCCACCCCCTCTCTCTGCCTGGAGGACAGATTAAAGTACAGTAGCCAGAGATAAATTCAAACATAAACAGACACGTCGAACGGATGCCGACACTGGATGAAAGGAAAAGAGATTCACACAGAAAATAGATCACGCAGACACTCGCACACACGCTCTTAGCACAATCAATGCACAGAGACAAGCGTATGACAGTGTGAGACAAAATCACAGCAGTAAACCTATGGATTCAAACGGCAGTGTCCCAACAAGGCATGGTGTTAAAAAGGTTAGTTAAAAAAAACTGGGGGAAAACTGCTATTTTACCATTCCGAAAGTGGCACCTACTGGCAATTCGTGTCGGCTATTTAATAGCTACAGTATAAGCAATGCTGAAAAGTTTTTTAATGTGCCTGCCCCATGACTGTAATTATTTCTTCATCCCTGAATATGAAAACTACACTACACAAAGGGACATAATCAAAGCCATTTCAAACATTATTGATGTTTAATATTTAGCAAATTGCATGAGATTTTTGGACCAATAAGATTTTGCTGTGGGCAGTGCTACCCAGCACTACCTGATAGAAAGCGACAAAATGTCTTTTTGGTCCAGGGTCAAATATGTTGACAGGCAGACAGGACAGCCTTTAATAGCCCTTAGATCAAGGAATATGATTGGATAAACACTCTATTGGCCTTGCACGGACAGTATAAATAAATATAAATGCATTTAGCCTACTTAACCGAGTGATTGCTATTGGGACGTAAAGAGACTTTCAAACCAGCTGGTTTTCAGTATCCTCTCTTATTTTTGCCCTTTCAGTTTTTACGAAACTCTCTCAACTTTTGCTGCACAATAAAGCTTTGAGATGCTTAGGCCAAAGAGCACCATCTTTTAAAGCAGGAAGGGCCGTGTTAGAGTACCATCCAGAAGTGCTGCGGGTTCTGTGCAATGAATCACACACGCACTTCATTGGTTCTGGCACACTGTAACTGGACCAAAGCGACTGTGAGTCGGATCCAAAAGTGTGTGTGAGTGTGTGTTTGTGTAGGTGCCAGGGGAACTCTCCGTAACCCCTTAAGCCTGAACAGTGGCCAATAGAAATTCTGTGTCCTGAAAGAGGGCTGTCATTACATGCTGTGGGTAGATGCTGACCTGGGATCATCCTCCCTAACCTGGACAATTATCCAGCGAATATACAGGGCTGGTCTCAGGTCAGCGGCTGAGGGCGAGCTGGTCCTGTCCATTATTATACGGCAATCAGGCGGAGCAGTGCGGCTAATGAGAAGCTCTACTCCTCTGTGTGTAAACCACAGCATGCTGCCGGAGCGCAGAAAATAGAATCTGGAATACAGAATACATTCTGCATTCTCCTGTAGAACATTCCTCATGACCAAACATTCCATTTACCATCCACCGGCTCCAACATTCTACACACTCAGATGTTCTAGGCGGGCATACAACAAGCGAAAATTAATGTTAAGAGATGTATGACAATGCAAAATGCTCATGAGACAGAAATCTAAATTTAAATCAGTCTGGAACAAAGAAAAAAATTATTACTGATACGTATTACACAAGAATACTAGTAATCTGCATGTTTAAAAAGATAGATTTCTTTCTTTTTTTGTTTAAGAAAAGTTACGCGAACGAAAGCAAAAAATCGCAATGACTACAACTTTCGGTAATAAATTAAAAAAGGCTATTTTACCTTATTACAGGAAAAAATTCACACACACACACACACACACACACATATATATATATATATATATTCAGACATTATTATCATCATTTATTTCTTAATATTACCAGTCTTGAAAACAGTTTTTACATGAGCTCTGTAGGAACAGATGCATTTCTCAAAAGACATATTATTGGAGCAATACAAATAACCAGAGAAAATTCATATAAAATTTCTCAAAGTGCACAATTGCAATTTTTATTTTATTTTACTTTTTGACTGCAAAGTGTAGGCCAGGTTTTACAGACGGAGCTTAGTTTAAGCCAGGGCTAGGCCTTAGTTAAATTAAGATATTTAAGCAACTTATACAAAAATGCCTTAGAATACAACATTACAGGTGTGCATCTTGACACAGAAAAATGA
This sequence comes from Enteromius fasciolatus, assembly GCA_032361145.1. NCBI lineage: Eukaryota > Metazoa > Chordata > Actinopteri > Cypriniformes > Cyprinidae > Enteromius > Enteromius fasciolatus. Next base: position 14,173,330 of record JAUMHR010000069.1, read on the forward strand.
CATTGATATTTTAATATACGTCAGAGCAAGATATTTTCAGCTCAAACATGCATTTTAATCTGGGATTAGTTTAAACCTTGTCTGTGAAACCGGAGGAAACCATGTTTTTTGTTGTTGTTGTTTTTTTTTGCAAGTGCACCAAAAAATTCAAGTGATAATTAGTGGAAAAATGTGTGTAAAAAAACAAATAAATAAATATATATATATATATATACACACAATTTGCAAAAAGGTGACACCAAAGATTAAATAATTGTAAATAAAAGGCTTCCATAGGGAATCAGTGTTTCAAAAATCTTTATAAAATACTTTTCTATTGTCCTTACCCAAGCCTTATAGACACATTTAGGCATTTTTAGATTTAAATTAGGACAAAATAGAACTGGCTAAAATAAACAGGTCTCAGAAGTCTGTTTTACTACATTTCTGATCCAATTTAAGGAACTCCCTCACAACTACACTGAAACACCCGCGCACACACCTCAGTCCAGACAAAGGTTCTAATGTGCAGTGGGGTCTCTGGCAGACTTTTAAAAGCTGATAACAGAACAGAACCGCTCTTACATGCCAATTTGACCCACTATCCGTCCCTCCCTCGTTCCCCTCTCCTCGAGCTTTCCCTCCATCCCCACGGACCCTCAACATCCCTGAGAGGAGACACAGCGCCTGTCTGGCGCCAAACCGTGTGTCCGTGTGTGCACGAGGGCCGCAGCCTTTCACGTCCTAACAAAAACCGCTGAAAAAACAAACACCCACAGACAACAGTGTGAACACACACACACACAGAGAAACACACACTGCCGCTGATGCTAGGAGACATGAGTGTGTAAAGAGCAGCGCTTCTATCATACACATCACCACACACACACACACGCGTGAACAGAGGCTGCAGTGTTGGGTGGTCTGCGGGGATTTGCAGAATTTGGCCTGGCTGGTCTCTGCTTCAGTCTCCTGGCGAGTTATCTGCTCCAAACGCTATCATCTATCATCAAACCACACACACACAAGCTGCAGAGCAAGGTCTATTTGTCGTCAATATATAGCTTGAGTTGCTGCAAATGGTGAGTTATGTGTGACTCAATTTGATGAAAACAGAAATATTGTTCATTTGTCCGCACGGCTCGTGATGTATTGCGGAGCAGCTGGTGGTACGTTTGAAACGGCCATCAAAATTAGCATTTCATCTCATCTTAGCATCTCCATGGCCACATTTGAGATGCTCCAATCAGGGTAAGTGGATACGGGAGCTTTAGAAACCGAACTCGACAAACTCACACACACACACACACACACACACTACACCGGTTCAACCCTCTTCCCCTGAAACCTGTATTCCCTCAAGTGAACAAGAATTCAACACACACACCGTTTCAGGCAATTAACTCAGGGATGTCAGTGATCCAGAAACACACACGTTTTCATTAAGGAGAAACAAACTCATTTAGAGACGTGGACACACATCAAGGTCACTTTAAATGTCACACAGATCACAAATAAGATCTCTATTATATCTCAACAGTTTCTCCCAGACAGCAATGAGATTAATGGTCTGCTGAGGAAAAGACCAGCTGGAGTTTCATCTGAAGGCATCTCAGCGTTGTGTTCAGTTTACCAAAATATCAAAGCCTGCACTAAATATCACTAATTGATATTGATATATATGCCTATGCAGAATGGAGAGCGACTTGCGCTTAAGAAATGATCTTAATGTCTCAAACTGTGCTAAGATTTTTAAGATACAAACAGCTTTAACCAAAGTGACGCCAATTTCTTTAGCTTTAAATCTTAACGTATCAACAACTTCTATTTACATTTCCCTTAAAGACTGATAAACACGTTTGAATGATTAATAAAATAACATTTAAATGAAAATAACTGTTCCGTTAGCAAGCTTTGCACAATGATGTTTTCGTCACGGGGGTCCTGCTTTTCACAGTTTTCCTTTCTTCCTGTTTTCTTCTATCCCTCTTGTCATATTTCATTTATATTTACAAAGGTTTTTGCCATGTTATCTCTCTTTCTCGCTCTCACAGTCCTTTGCTTTGACTATGAATTACCCACTTTTCACTTGTTTTATTTTCACAGTTGTGTGAGAGTGTGTGTGGTAACGCTGCTGTCAGGATGAGGCCGTCCCTGAGGTGTCTGTACAGATGATGATTTGTATTCTCTCTCTCTCGCGCTCTCTCTAATGGTTTTTTCACTTGCTCCCTGCCTCCCCTCTCTCAGCAGGTCTTTCTTGCATAACCATTTATTTAAGAGTTTTTTGGCTGTGCCTGGAGGCTCTAATTACAGGCATAGACAGGCCCTATAAAGCCTATTCTCAGTCTTTTATTGACTTTAGCAGCGCTGCCTTGGGCACTTCAATTAAGCATTTATACGAGAAAAATACGGCAATTAAATTAAACCCTGTGTAAAGATACACCGCATCATTTTCGACCCGGACGGGACGGGGCTAAACCAAGAGAGAATATCATAAACAGCTGCTGCGAATGACACAGAGAGAGAGAGAGAGAGAGACGTAATGGAGTGACAAAGTGATTGAAAATAGAATGGGATAGATAGAACTATAGACAGACAGACAGACAGACAGATAACTACGGTAACAGAGGGCAAATGCAAGGTCACAGGTGTCTGACCCACACACACAAATAGGAAGATCCACTCTGCTTTAACCTTTCACTCCACAAGCCGTAATTAAATGTTGTGAAATTCAAGTAGTTTCACACTCAGCAACATCCTCTAGAGTTTCAGTGCACACACACACACACACACTCATCCTGTGAATGTATCCCATAAAGAAAAGAGTGAAAAACACACTCACAAAAGAGAAATTTAAGAGAGCAAAGTGCTTATCTCCTTTTTAGAGCTTTTCTTCAAACTGTAAAACTGGCAATTACTAGTAAACTAAGTTCTCACACATTTATTGTCCAGAAGCAAATCTTTTAATTACTGTTAATCAGTATCGGGTTTTTTTTTTTTTTTTTTGATGAATCATTTTCTTTGGAATCTTAATTTTAATGAAACATTCCAAACCAGAAAATGATTCTCTGAATCATCACTCGAGACTTTTTAGTTCAATTACTGCAATTCTTTGCAATTAAGAAATTACCACTTATAACATCTATTAAAATAGTTTTCAATGTAAGCTGATGTGCAAAATAATGCTTAATGTTTTAAAAACAAAGTATATCATATGCCATATTATGCCTGCACATGTAGAGAACCCAGGGCGTCTAAGATTGGTTACATATGATTGGCTGGTCCACTTGGATATATAGCCAATGAATTAAAACCAAGTGTCACCAAGACTGATATAGTTGATTGAACTGTTTCCTTTTTTTTCCCCCTCTTCACTTCTGGCAATTTCTGCTCCCCCTCCTGAATCCTGCTTTAATTATTCCACACGCGGTGATGTATTCCAGGTCCCTGTGCTCTAGTTTGTTGGACATGTGCACATATTTAAAATCTGCACTCTGATTGGCGGCACATCAAAGCGCCACGGTTACAGGCCTGCTGCTCTGCAACAATAAAGATCATTCGCAGATTCCGCAAATTCTCATTGGCTCCCAGCAGGACCTTCAGGGCGTCCCAGAATGCCGGGGCAGTGTCCTTTGTGCGGTTCAACAGGTGAAAACACTTCATTAGAAAAAGATTAGAAAAGAAAAGTAGAGAGGAAATGGACGCTCAGAAAAACGAGCCAAAATTAAAGTCCCGTTAATAGCAGCATGCTTTGATTTATTGGTGTGTCAAAGTGTAATTGGGTAATAGAAGGATATTTTTCCAAATAATTACTACACTGTATAACATTATAGAGGAGAAAACCAATGAGAAACACTTTATTAAAGTTTAAGCAATTTATAAACCATCAAACACTTTCCTTTACATAAAAAAGCTAAATATTATTTAATATTTCAAACTGAAAGAATTCAAAATGATATTGTTCTGCCGGTATCAGCTGAGATACATACTATACAGACGGAAAATGAGCAGTAGATGGCAGAGCATAAACCATTCAATACCTCAAGTCATAAAATCAGGCACAACAATAATTACACCAATTTTTAGACTTGCACTTTTTCCTTAAATTATCTAGCGGTGATATCTGTATTGTCATCCGGTCTGTCACAATCAGTTATGGTGCTACGTGATGTTGTGATGTAATTCATTAGGAGAAAATCACTCATGTGGCTTGTTGTTTTAATAAATACTGTCACAATCAGATTTGATCTTCTCGGTTGTGTTCAGTTCCTTGTTTATGATTTTTAAAAACTGCACTGCTTGGAAACACTTTATTTGCTACAATGTGACATAAAAACAAGCTGATTAAAACTGGACTTGAGAGACAGAGAGAAAACAGAGAGCGAGGTGTAGGCTGATCTGTGATCAATCTAGGGTGAAGTGGCTGGAATGAGGGGAAGTGGGCGCCTTCTCACTCCAGGCCGTGTGTGTGTGTGTGTGTTTGGGGGGGGTGAACATGCTGCAGACAATTTTCAGCTTGGTTGGTTTTACTCAGTACAGCAGGGCTCAACAAAACAAACTGACAAAACAAAGGACACCAACTTAATGACCCATACCCCCCTGACAACTGACTCCAGCACACACACACACACACACACACACACACAGAAAAAGAGAGTGGGCATCTGGATTGGATTGTCACAATCAGATCATGGTAGTGTGGTAGCTTGATGCTTGTGATCTAGCTGTGATACTTCTGACTGAAACTGCTGTTCTCAATGGCAATCACCATGTTTATTAATTGTAACAAAAATTCACTTTTAGGGATGTTCTAAATATAATAAATATAGACAGACATACAGAAAGACAGATGAAAGCAGACAGACAAAAAATAAGAAGAACGAACAAAAGCTAGAGCACAGAAGTATAGACAAAAGTAAAGAATAAAAGAGCGAATGATTAAAAAAAAGATGATCGATAAAGCAAAAGATTGTACTTAATAAAATGATGGAATAAACATTTATTATTCATTTTTATTGATAAACATTATAGTAATTTAATTATTTGTATTTTTCTACAGAGACAGATAAATAAATACAGAACATGTAATACAATAAATATGATAAATATTTATGAATGTTATTTTTATTCCCGTTTTCAAATAACTGAACAATATAGTTTAATTTTGTATTATTTTTATTTCTTTATTTTTTACAGACAGATAAACGGATAGACGGAGATAGAGGGATAGAACAATAAATATGATAAATGTTCATTATTTTTATTAATTTAATTGCTAAACAATATAGTAATAGTATTACTCTTATTTCATTATTATTCTTTGTACAGACAAACAGACTATCTGTAGATAGATAGACAAATTAGGATAAATGACTGAGAATGAGAAACATTACAATTTGTAGTCATTTGTATATTATGCTGTAGTGAGTAAATGACAGCTCTGTTTCTGTACTCAAGCTTGAAACTTCCTCTGGACTAAAGAGAGTTCCAGATCAGACAGCATCTACACTCTTGAGCCAGAGCCCTGCAGATCTCACAATTGTTTCCTCTATTTGCATGATGTTTCTGGCAGGCACTTACAAGAGAGAGAACATATATGAACTATCACACAGTCAGTGAGAGAATGAAAAGAGAAAGAACTGTGTGTGAGAAGGTACATGGTGACCTTACTTTGTGCCAGCATTCATTGCTTATAGTTCCTGACCCACACTGGTACACAATGGTACAAGCACAGACAATGGTTACACTCCTGCTCACACACACACTTGCCATGCAAACATTTTAAAACACCATTTCCTATATACAAACAAAACTATGAGCCGTACAGAAAAATTATGAATCAATACAGTGTAATCTGAGATACATATGTGTGTGTGTTTGCCTGAGGCTGTCCTCTTTGCTCTACAGAACACACAGGTCAGACGTGTCCACATGTGATGGGCGGTAAATCTAAAACATATCCCACCACAAATGAAAATCATATCACATGCATAATACACCGAGCCGTCACGTGTAACATGAAAAACACATCGGGGAAGTGCAAAGAGATCAGGTTGACATAAACAGGGTGATGTGAAATACAAATAGATTCATTTGTAATCAAATCTATTCCCGGGTGTTACAAAGTCTGTTCAATTTGGCCAAGAACATGACTGATTTAATCAGCCAAGAACAATGAACAACCAAAAAAAGGGAGGGGGGGGAAGTGTTTTTAACAGAGCTACCAAGAGGGACTATATTATAGACATTATTTCAATTAAATTTGTTTTTACTAGTTCTGTAAAACAATTACTTGCAAGCAAAATAAAAGTTTATGTTTACATATTATGTGTGCGTACAGTGTTTATATATAAAAACACACACATACAGCGTACATACATTTATATAAATATATTTAATATATAAACAACATATGTTTCATATATATATGTACATGCATGTGTTTATATATACAATAAGTACACACTTTTTTTTATTTTGGATGCGATTAATTTCGATTTATTGTTTATACATTTAAGTTAAATTTAATTTTACATTTAAGAGTTTAAATGTAGCAACCATTTACGAAACACACATGATCTACATGTGCGCAGTTTCTCTATTTTGCATAGAAAAACAGGCACGCTCCGGAGCAATTTCCTTCCTTTAAAGGTCAAAATGTACAAACCGAATCAGTTCGGTCAACAGTCGAGTGTTTACTCAGGTTATTTAATGGTTCATAGCAGCTGAACCACACTGATACTTTCTTAGAGATTCAAGTACGCAGTTAGTGAACTCGCTCTCTGAAGTGCAAATCAGTTCTTGTGTTCTGTGTTAATGTTTAACGTTCAAACAAAGCCAAGGTGAGTTTCGAGTGGTTCTCATTTGGATTGCCCCGGTTCAATAGTCGCAATGATATCAAATTCACTCAAACTTTATTGGCATGACAAATAGAGAATTCGGTGGATCAACAAACTCCGGCTGTAATCACTTTACCCAAGAGTTTGATTACGAGCGATGATGCAACCCGTTCAGATTTACAGCCAATCAGCATCTATCGACCCGTCTGCTCTGGATTTAAGACATTACCTACAGACGCATCGATTAACATACGTCTACACACTCGATCTGACTTTGAGACTATTAGAAGAATAGTGTGTGCTAATCAGTCGTTGCTCAAACTGTCACAGAGACAGACGAATCGACGGACAGAAAGACAAAAACACCCACAGCAGGGGAGTTTTATTGTTTTGAATGATGCTGATGTCTTCGTATTGTAATCGGAGCACAGTTTGAGACACTGCTCTTCTGAACTCCATTGTAGTTTATGGTCTATATCTCATTCAAATAAACTCGGGCAGCCAAAGTCTCCATTCGCTCTCCATTTAATCTCACGGTGGCCTAGCAGAAATCTGACCGAGCCGTTATGCTACTGTAGCATCAGTTGCTAGAAAAACCACACACCACAACCATGCATGACCATGAGTCAGCTACACACACACACAAAGCTATGGGTGAACTATTAACTGAACCTTTAAACCACTTGGCTGCAGTCACACACACACACACACACACACACACACACAAAGCATCACCAAGGGCAGAAGAAAAAGAAACCAATGGCTAGCCAATGGGACTGTAGCAATGAATTCATTTTTAATGGGGTCTTGCTGACCAAGAGATTTATTTGATCAAAAATACACAAAAAAAGTTATTTTGTGAAACATTATTGCATTTTTTAGCAACCACCCAGAATGCCCAAATTTTCAAACTTTTAAACACGACTTTCAAATACAAACGCAAATATTAAAGCTTGTTTTGACAAACTGCCCTTCTCTATTATCCTCTTATTGTGTCTGTGTGTGTAAACGTGTATGTATACTTTTTTTTTCATGCCAATAAAGCTGTTTGAATGTTGAATAAGAGAGAGGGCTAATGTACAGCATGACATAAAGGACCCTTGAGACCAACGCTATCCAAACGTGTTGTCTATGCAAATGAGACTCTTAATGACACCAGTTAATTAAAACACATGTGATGTGGACCTTGACAACAAAACTTTCTCTTAGAGTTATGAGCATGCTGACACGTCTCCCTCTCCATTCATCCACCCTCCCTCCCTCTCTCTCTCTCTCTCTCTGGCCCTAATGGATCCTCTTTATCTAGGCTGACCTAACCGTTGTCAGAGAAGCTGGATTTGTGAGGTCTCTAAGTGTGCTTGGACCCAAGGGGAAACTCTGTGTTTGTGTGTGTGTTTGGATGAGTTCCATTCACTCACTCTCTTGGGCCTTTTGCATTAACCCAGCATCAATGCAAATAATAAGATGGTGTTTGAAAAGAAAGAAGGATGAGCCATCTGACTGTTAAATTAACAAAAAAAAGAAGGGAGAGAGATGATGATGCAGGGTTAAAGGCACTGTAGATGTGGACAGAAAGCATATGAAAAGTATATAAAATACACCAAATATAAACTAAATTATGCAAAAACGGCAATTTGAATAATTGTTTTATTATATTTCATCATAATTACATGTATATTCATTAGCTTACTATGCATTACCCCATGTATATATTTCAGCATTATGTATAACTGACTTACTCTCTTATAGTTTTTATTAATATTTGCAATTTATTTTTATATTTTTTGAAGTTTTTGCAATTTTAATGTATGCTTTTGTCTTTTTTTTTTTTTTTTTTTTAAGTTTTACATTTTTATATCGATATATAGCTTTTTTTCATTTTAAATTAAACTAAATAAAAATGTTATTTTAATTGACAAGAGAGAAAGAAAGTTTGTGTGGCTCATTCAATCTGTTCATATGGTCGAGAATCAATTTGCGCTGAGGATTGTGTGTGTGTGTGTGTGTGTGTGTGTGTGTGTGTTCTTAGTGATTTGGCTTATTGTTGTGTCTCAATAAGTCAAGTGGGAGCTGATGGAATGCACTTGACCCTTGACCTGATCTATCCTTTCATCTGCTCTATTCTCGTCTTTATAGCCCCTTTTATCTCTCTCTCCCTCTCTCTTTTTTCCCCATCCCTGGTTTGCTTCATGTCTTTTCAGCTGCTACTGTTGAGTCTCAGTTTTAAATCGACGGTTACCCAAAAAACGTTCTCTTTCCAAAACGAGAGTTTTCCGAAGAACAAAAAAGCTATTTAAGCTATTTATCTTAGCCTCTGTTTTCATATAATGCAAGTGAATGGGATTGAACCTGTCAAGCTCCAAACAGACAAAAGTATCATATCTGTCTCTGTTAACCACTTAAGTAACGTAATTTAAATTCTCTGCATGTCCTGTACATGTGGCAGAATTGACAATAAAGCTGACTTTGACTTGACTTTTGATAAAAGTAGTCTATAAGACTTGTTTGTTTTGTGAAGTCTTACGAAGGAAGAGACCAACATTTAAAAGATTAATGTGCCTCTTTACAAAACAAACATGGCGCCATTGCCATTAATGACATTTGGTCACAATGTATACGAGAATCAATGGCATCTTCTGTCTCGTTCTCACACAAAGCTGTTGCATTACTTATTAATAGACTGCTTTAATGCTTTTTTATATTTTTGTCCGACAGATGTAGTCCCTTCTGATTTAGATTAGATTAAACAAAGTTTGAAAAACACCACAAGGGTGAGAGAATCTAGATTTTTGGGTGAACTTTCCCTTTAATGACATCAAAAAGAGAAGTTTAACGGGAGAAAGACCAGGAGGAAAAGGCGGAGGAGAGAATTAAATTACAGTACAAATGTGTAAAAACACAACACAGGTGTAGAAAGATGAAAAGCGTGTGTGTGAGCGAGCTCAGAAAGTGGATATGTGCTTTTTAAACACAGCTTAACACCTTGTGCATAAAGGCAATGCAGAAACGTGAGCCGTGTGTTAACGTGAGAGGGAATCGGAGTCTTTTCTGAGGGTCAGCACTAATCTGGACACTTTAAACACAGGTGCATGTACAAACACACATACAGATGACAAACTCGATCCAGTTACCGGATCAGATTCCCCAACTCTCCCGTTCTCCCATCATTAAATCCATTCTGCTTGTATATGACTAGTTTTCTCTTGCGTTCTCCTTCCATTCGCCTCTCTGCGGTTCTCAGTCAGATGCGTTTACAAAGACAGCAATGCTGAGAAAGAGAAGAACTGGGGAGATTAGAAAAAAGATCTTTTTCTCTTTCTCAGATAACCTCTCTCTTTCTCTCTGTCAGTATATTTCCTCTTTGTATTTCCTTTCTGTGTTATTTTCTCCCATTACTAGTCACTCATTTAGTTTTCCTTTCATTCCTAAACCTTTTTTCTCTGTCTTTTCCCCTTTTTTCTCCCCCTTCTTGTTCTCGCGAAGCAGAGCGGGCCCGCTCACAGACGGCCCTGCGATCCCATCAATCACTTTAACATGCTAATTAGTGGGATTTATTTTATTCTGCAAAAAATAACACTCAGGATCCCATTACACTGCCTGCCCCGGGGCAGCAGTCAGAGTGGGTGTGTGTGAGTGTGTGTGTGCGAGAAAGAGAGTGAGTGGCTGAACACATGTGTGTGATTGTGTGTGTGTGTGTGTGTATAATAGGTAAAGAAGCATATGTGAGTGTCAATAAATATTATATGGGTTCATATATGGCGGAACATTCCATTGAATTCTTCTCTTGGTGTATAAATTTATAAATTATAAATAAATATCATACATAAAAAATACATATTTAATATTACGAAAACACAAAAATCATCAAAGGAATCTATGTTTTTGCATATATACATAGATATATAAAAAAAAAAAAATAAAAATAAAATAAAATATATATATATATATATATATATATAATACACACGCACACAAGTCAAAATAATACATCAGTTAATTGCATCCCAAAAAATAAAAATAAAATAAATATATATATATATATATAAAGAGTTTTTATATATATGTGCATGTACTGTTTATGTTTATGAATATATAAATACACACACATATATATATAGATATAGATGTTTAATAAACAAGATTTTTATATATTTATATATATATATATATATAGTTCTATATGCACACACACACATATATAAAACATACATTCCTTAACGATATACATGTTTGTGTCTGTACTTCTATATACATATAAATATGTAAATGTTTATATGTAAATATACATATAAAATATCTTCTATCTGTATCTTTCTGTCATTCTGTTAAGTTCTTTAAGATATCAGGAGTGCTTAATATGAAATTGCCATAAACAATCTATAGGACCATTTTAAGAGATGTGATATAATAGTGTGATGGATGACAGAACCCTCTGCTATCTATCACCGATGACTTCATGTGTATTAGCATGTACGTGACAGCTCTAATCTTCCAGAATCATCTTCAGTCTCAATCTTTGCCTTTGAGCGTGAGATTAATCTGCTCTCTAAGTGAATTAATCTGAAATGACATGGCCACTACATCTTTCCTCGTTATCTTAATTAGTCATTTATAAAGCGGGGGTTTCCTGTTCCTGCGCGTTTTATTAGCACATTAACATACGCAACAAGGACATAGCTGCCGCCCAACGCACCAGCGCTCACTTTGTAGTGGCTGTCTTCTCTCTGCCTTTTCTCGCCGCTCTCTTCGGCGGATTACCGCTTCAGTGGAGGACTTCTTGGAAAGTCAGGAATAATCAGTGGTAATTGATTAATATATGCTAATAAGAAGTCAGGTAGCTTAGCTAATAGGCTAGCACTGATGAAACGTCTAGGGTGAAGTTACAAGGACAAAAAGCCATTGAAACAAGACTGAAAGAAAGAGGTAAAGATAAACAGAACTGCTGAATTTTAATACGTTTAGGAATGTGGGTGAGGTTTTGCGACAGGAGAGGTGTCGCGGTTGCTGTGATGAGGTGTGTGTGAAGCTTTCCATGTTTGACTGTGTGTTTGTGTCTGTGTACCATGTGTGTTTCACGTGAGGAGGGTGTAGTTAAGAAGCACTACCCACTTTAACACGCATACAGACACATGTAGAGAGAGAGAGAGATTGACATTTTCCAGATTGCCAGATTGTTTTCAGAAGCGCGGACTGATGACATCACTCTCATTACAGCTTCTAAAATTAAACACACAAGTCAGCGTTACTGACACACACATACAAGAGCGCACGGTGTGTTTGTGCAAGTATACATGTTGCTAAGGAGAACAACAAAATCTCAAGGTGAATTTTATGTGAAAGAAATGAATACTTTTATTCACCAAACCTATTTTAAGGATTAATTCTTTTATTTATTGGACACCAATGTCAGGATTTTTTTTTTACTGTAACAAAATCAAAACACTGTATATAATATTAACTCCTAAACTCCTTAAATAATAAATAAATCCTAGGTTTTTAAAAAATCTGATCATGAAATCCTAAATAATCAGCATATATAGCTAAAAACTTGAATGGATGACTATATATATGGGGGCGGAGCTTGGTGTTGAGACATACATTGACATGGAGGTTTAGTCAGTGTATTATTTTTACACACACACACACACACAGACTGTAAGACTGCTGTAGCCAGGCCTGTCTGGCCAACACATTGTAATTTATGAGCGTTCAGAGCTGTCACGTTGAGATCTCAATTAAGCTCCCAGAACACCATACACCGCTGCTGCTGCACACATACACAAGACACACAGTTTTGGCTCACAGACTCTGGCACACACTCTCAGATAACTCCTGCTGTAAATATTTGAGGCTGAAAACAAAGAGGAGTCAGGGATCCATTTAGCCAGTTTGAAAACATGACATTGTGATTAGGAGAGAGAGAGAGAGGGAGAGAGACATTGAATAGAGGACTGGCACACAGACGCTATAAACCATCCAGATTTAAAGATGAATGCCAGAAGAAGGCGAAAAAAATGAGCGAGGAGAAGAGAACAAAGAGTGAGGCTCGGTGCAAAGAACTGATCAGAAAGTTTGAGAATGTATAACAATAAAAAAAGTCGAGAGAGGAGAGAGAGAGAAAGAGCAGAACTGAACTACCGTTTAAAATGTAATATGATGAAAACCATATGATCATTGAACATCTGCGCACACACACACACAGTAGTAAAATATCATAAAACCATGACCATAATGCAAAGTTACTGACACAGATACTGACTTTGTGTGTGCTTGATTATATGACTTAGCTGTGTTAAATTACATATGTTGTCATTAAATGTAAAACTATGAGAATCTGCAGCAGAAAAAAACACATGGAGGGCATTCAAAACGAAGACATCATAGTGAAGCTATTTGTACAGCCATATACAGATGTGTGTTTATATTTGTGCGTAAGCTAAATTTACATTAAGTTATTTAACATCCTTTTATCAAAACTCAAATACCGAATCGCCTCACTGTCTTTTGATAGCAGCATCCTAAATATGACGGAAACTTGTAAGAGACTGATTTGTTTTGTTCTACAAAGGTAGCAACACTGATTTCAGTAGCTTTAAATTCCCATGATGCTAAGCTAACAGCCCAAACAATATATAAACATCATGTAATACAGTGTAATCACTGTTGAGGCTAACGCAATACACGTTAAGGTACATAATCAGATAGCTTTTTTCAAGTTACTAGTAAAGTAATGCATACTTTCAAATGAAAAAAGTTACTTTTTAAAACAAGTTACGCAAGTTTCCCCCCAAAATGACAAAACTCATAACTGTCGATTATTCCCTAAAATATGTAATTGTGATTATTAATTACGATTATCACAATTTACACCGAATGATGTTTATGCCATTGTTCGAAGCAACTGCATGCCATATTTTCACATGAATATAAACAAGCTTAAAACACTCAAAATAAAATATCTCAAAAATCAATTTGTTCTTTAAATAAATACTAAACTAAAATTAAAACAATGGAAACACCCTTAAGAAAATCTGTAGAGAAAACCCATCTTAAGCACATAGAATAACATAAGTGGATTTTAAGTGATTACATAACTCTAATTGCGTTTAGAAAATCGATTCATTGTGCTGCCCTGCTAAATATATTTAATATACTGTAGTTCTCATAAATATAAAACTATATAATTACACACAATATACACCCATGCTGGCTTAGGATTTGTCTCACGTGGGTTTAGTACAGACAGATGTGTATGTGTTAAGTGATGTTAAGTCAGCGTTTCTCAATCCTGGTCCTCGCGGCCCACCGCTCTGCATATTTTGTATGTCTCTCTTTGTTAACGCACCTGATTCTGATAATCAGCTCATTAGAAGAGAGC
>JAUMHR010000069.1:14224233-14239666 GCA_032361145.1 Enteromius fasciolatus
CTTTGGAGCGGTTATTATTTGAAAAGAACGAACCTGCAAATGTCTCAACTGACCACTCAGAATCACGCTTTCCAGAGAGACGTGTAATAAGTATATATATATATATATATATATATATATTAGTGCTGTAAAATAATTAATCTGGACAGTCGCATCTAAAATAAAAGTTTGTGTTTGTATAATATATGTTTGTGTACTGTGTATAATAATTATGTTTGTATTTACACACACACATAAATATATATATACACACACACATAAATATAAATGATAAAAGTATTGAGGCTACATGTTGACTTTGACAACTAGAAAGTTTTGAGAAAAATTGTGCTGCGAAACAAACTTTTTAATTTGTTTTATTACACTTTTACTTTTTAAAGCGCTCAACCCAAAATGGCAACACATGTTCCTGCTTGCACACACACATGGTGAGGGGCCGGGCTGCTGGCCGCAGCGTTGTTAATAAGGCTCTAAATGAACAGAATGCATAAAACATGAAGGCGCCCGTAATGAAGTAGTGCTCTGTAATTAGAGACCCTGTGCCAGAAAAATGAAGACAAAATATTTGAGGAGGAATTCTGTCACCTCTGCTCTCCCTTCCCACTAATCATACACACACACACATGGACAACACAGGGGCTAAACACATAGGTTGGGATTTCAACAGCCTTGCTTTTTAATGAGAGCTAATTGAAAAATTACAGGCTATTGACAGACAATGAGCTCTGAGCATATGCTGTGACCGGCTAATGTCCCTGCCAAATTTATACACACAAAATTAATAGATGGTCTTGTAGAAGGGAAAAAATGCTTCAGATACTCACATTTGGTTTTGTATAATAGTGGTACATCCTAAATCTATGCCAAAGATTTTATACATAATATCTTAGCTTAAAGTTAATATCTATCCCCTCAAAATAGAACAATTTATAGAACAATAATTTTTTAGTAATTGGTTATTCTTGCGAGAAGAAAAAAATATCTGCAATATGCTCAAAAAAAAGTTTTCATGCAGTTTCCAATTCATTTATACTTTGTTTACCTTTGCATATGAAAACGTTTGTGTTCATGCAAAGTGTATTTTTTTCAGCTGTTTTTAAATTAATAATAATACTTTAATAACTGCATAACATTTTGAGACAGTATTTTTATTTTATTTTATAATTTGAATCAGCTAAAATGTGATGCATTCAAAAGTGAGGGATTTTTATATTTTCCATTTGTTTTCAACTTTCTATTCATCTAAGAACTACAAAGAACTGCCATTGCTTTTACTAAAATATTAACAATTATAACAATTGTTTTTTTACAGTGATAATAATAAGAAATGTTTCTTGAGCACTGAATCATCACAGAAGAATGATTTCTAAAGGATCATGTGACAAAGAAGAAAATTCAGTGCTGCACCACAGAAATAAATTAAACTTTATAATAAATCCAAATTATTTTAGCTATTTTAAATTCTAATAATATATCATAATATAGCTGATTTATTGTACTTTTGACCAAAAAAATGCAGCTTTGCTGAGAATAAAAGACCCCAAACATTAATTAAAATGTAATTTCTTTGGTACATAAATGAAAAAATGTGCACATCTGTATTATAATCAATATATATACATCGCACAAACACATTCCAACTGCTCAGAACAAAAAGAGCCTCGACCAACTTGCAGTAAAAAGTAACACATAAAAAACCCTAATATAAAATGCAATGATGCAATGTAATTATTTGTCTGTTTCTAAATAATTCAATAACGCAAAGTTAAAAGTAACACAGTTGATGAGCACAAACCTGACTTTAAAAACACAACTCTTACAAAACAACCTCAGACTCAGGCTCCACACACACACACACACTGAGTAAGACAGCAGAAGAGCGATGAGGTGAGTGTGTGCTGCTGTCAGAGAGACAGTTAGAGTGTGGCCGCTGTGACACCTGAGCCGTGGTGACATAATGAAGGGGGAGTGTCTGTCAGAGAGGGTCAACGCTGATCACACAGCCCCGGCACACATAATCAAACCCCCCGCATGACAAATGGCCCTGCTCCCTTGACTCTGGCATCTGACACACAGACACATCTCCAGACTGGCTCACCGAACATCACACGGCTGACTTGCGCGTGTGTGTAAGAACACATTTCATTTCTCATTCGCCTCTGCCCTTTGTCTCTGTCCAGAAGATAGAAGGGAAAGCGCACATACCAACACCGTGTACACACTTCATCTTCAATCCGCGCTTTTATCCATCTCATCTTGGGGAAAGCATGCACACACACACACACCCCCACTCACTCAACAATCAAGGAAGAGGTGTTTTCTCAACAGGGCCATAGGATGAGGGACTACTTTTCCCAGGGGACTTTGAGGCAGATCGCTTTGTCTCGCAGATTTAAATGGAAGCTTAATGATGTTTGTGTCCGAATCACCTATCGTACCTTTGCAGGTCAATGCTACTGGTACAACAACTAAAGAGTTACCACTTGCGACAAGCAAAGAACAAACGTAAGTAGTGGTCAACCGATATATCGCCAATGCCAAATAGAAGAACTGGCTTTACTGATGAGATGTGCATGAATACATTGTGCAAGACACCCAAATTGCTCTTTGCGGGAATCTTGTCGCATCGCATGTAGTTAGGACACAGTGTTGCACTTTAACTATCAAAATCTGAATCTCCAACTAACAGCTAACAGCACAAATGTGCTTCTTGCACTAGCTCGACTTTATGCATCATGTAGTCACATCGAAAAGGTCATCTGTGATGTAGACGGAAGTATCAATCCAGTGTTTACAAAAGTAAAAAGATCTATGAAAGAAAAGGGTAAAAAAAATGATGTTGGACAATTTTGAAGTTGGAGAAAATAAGATGAGTTTTCGCCCTATACCCTACTTTTGTAACCGAAGTACACAAAGAAATGTGATTACGTAATGCTTGAACTTGCTGATGCACATTACAGAGCTAGTGTAACGAAGGCCGTGTTCAAATTTGACAAGGGCGTTTTTTGTCAAATAAAAAGCTGCCAGCATTTTGGCTACAAATCAGGGTTCTGAACCTACACTGGTCTTACGGTTCGGTTCGATTACGATTAGCATGTCATCGATTCGGTTCAATAGAATATCTATGCACTGCATACTCTTAGGGGGGTTTCCCACCCGTATTGGGCCTGGGTCAGCGGATGGTTCAGGAGAGAATAGGACTATCAGAACTGGAACCGACACTGTGTCTGGGCACGGGTCCTCAATCCATGAAACGGGGCTCCCACCCGTGTAATGCGGACTCGGTAACGCGAGGATTTTGTTCGGCTCTATTGGCTGAGATACCGAAACTGAAACCGGACATGGACACGGATCCTCAACCCGTGAAACGGGGCTACCACCCGTATAATGCGGACTAGGCACCGCAAGGATTTTGTTCGGGTCTATTGGCTGAGACACCGAAACTGGAACCGGACATGGACACGGGTCCTCAAACCGTGAAACGGGACTCCCACCTGTATGATGCAGACTAGGCACCGTGAGGACATCAAACGGCTCTCCCGGCTGTGATACCGAAACTTGTTTACACGGTTCGGCTGACCGTGATGGTGAACCGGAGTCCGCAACAGCCCGTGATGCAACTACAGGCTGTGAAGGCAGACCAGAGTTTGCGGAGATGAACGCAGCCCGCTGCTCATTCTTGCTGGATACTCTGAGAGGTTCAGGATTGAGCCGGTGTTCGAATAACGAGGTGACGGCTCGCAGCGCCTTCTCCTCCTGAGCTCGTGCCCAGCCCAGGCAGGAATATAGGGCTACCTCCCAGCTTTACCCCGTGGTATCGGGAAGATCCATCGGGTGGTGGTAGCATGCACCCATGCGAAAAGCCATAATGAGCACCTCATCATCGAAGCTCGTCCCTTGAGCAAGTTCATAAAAGCTCTCCGCGAAGTCCCAAAACGAGAGATCTCTCAGCACTAAAGCGCTGAATTTAGCAGCGAACGCCATCTCCTCTGTGGTCGATTGTTCTGTCATGTTGAAGCCGCTGATGATCGCTCTTCAGCGGAGACAAGAACGCGGATAACCAGACTTCATCAAAAATGAACATTTATTAAACAAAACAAAAGAGCTGAACAAGCAAAACACGAACGCAGCCACAAATACACAACATTAACAATCGACATTTGAACAAGACATGGGGAATTAATTTATATAGAGACTGATTAGTCACACCTGGACAAAACATGGCTGGCAGAGGATGAAACACTGATGACGAAGGCGGGGTTACAAATAAGAGACATGAGGTAGTGAGGTAGGTAGACATGACAGGTAAACATACAGAGCACATGGACTAGAAACGTAAACACAACACAAAGAACTCATGGGGGCGTGACAAAGATATTGCTGTTTGACTTTCGGACAGTGGCTAGCTGTGGTGCTGCGATGGAAGAACGTTGATATTTGGCAGATTTTGGCCAAAAGCCGGGAGAGCGTGTCCACTTTAAGCGCGTGCTGCGATGCCAGATTCACTGTATGCGCGTAGCATTTAACGTGAGGGAATGTTCCGAACTGAACTGCAGCGATCATGTTCGACGCATTATCTGTAACAAGCACTACATCTTTATCTGATACCTGCCATTCCTGCACAACCGGAGACAGTAGCTCTGTTCATAAAAGCCGAAATGTGCCCAGATGTCAGCTTTTAAAGCAGTTGGAGCATTTTTAATTACTCTCACTTGAGATCCACCTCCCTCAGCCATTGTATTCTACCACGACAAAGCACGTTAGTATGTTATAACCGATTATGGTCTATAACTGAACCGATACCGAATCGTTCTCGTCTGCAGCACGATGCATCGTAGAAACGATTAATTGTGACACCCCTACTACAAATAGCTAAAAACACTCTAAATGTTATTATTTGGAGACTGAGAAAAACAGCATATGCTGGTTAAGTATGTTTTGAAGATGTGATGCTGGTTTAAGATGGTTTATGCTGGTCATTTGCTGGACATGACCAGCTTAAACCAGCATCCCAGCTTCAAAACATACCTAACCAGCATATGCTGGTTTTTCAGCAGCGATTTGTTGACAAGTGTACACCTGCTAAGCTAATGATAACATTTAAATTTTGTTTCTGTGTACGTCATCATCCGAGTATCTTTTCTAAGAGTTATTTTTACGCTATTTTAGCAGTGCACTGGCTTTATCAAGCTAGCTTGTTTGCTTTGTAATGTTAGCTAAAAAAGGACACGTATGATTAGCCTACTATCACAAGAAGCTTTCAGTATACCTGTGTTTTCATAGCAACAGCAGACAGTTGAGATCACTGGCCTGGATTTTTCCGTTTGTCCATTATCCGGCACTGGATAAGGAGTGCCTGATTTCGAAGCAGCCAAGCTACACTTCGGTACAGTCTGGATCTACTCAAATATAACAGTCCAAAAAATTAAAACAGGGTAGAACGAATTAAAATAAACAATGTTTGGCGAGACCGACGTTATTGTAAAACTTTTACCATCCTAAATTCATTAAAATCCTGTTAAGACCAAATACTTGGGCTAATCACACAACGCTAATGTGTTTATATTAAAGCGCTTTGGAAATATAAACCAACTTGTTCGACCTCAGCAGTTCATGTTACAGCTTTATAGCATTTGTCGGCTGTCAGAAATTTCATGAAGGATGTCAGGACTAACAATACCTTCGTTTCTAACAGTGGCAGTTTCCTTCTTTTTCTTCTCTGTGTGTGTGTGTGTCTACAGAGGCAAATGAGAAAGCCTGAGGGCAGAAAGCTTCATTTAATTAACACTTTAATTAGTGCCTTTTCTCCCTCATTCACTACTTTTCTTTTCTCAGTTTTCCTGCTCTTCCAGTCTCTCGAGAGCAGCTGCTTGGGGTTTTTGTCTACTCTGCCGGACTCATTTACAGAAAGGTCAAAGGTTATCAAAACTAGCATTGTTTACATCTCACAATGAGGAAAAAGCAGCAGGGTCTGACTGACTTTCCCTCCCTTCACCATCTTTGTACATTTACTGTGCAAAGTAGGTGAAATTTCTATAATGTATATAATACAAAGATAAACGTCATTTACATGTATGCATGTTATGTTCCACATGTGTTTTGTGCATTTTGTTTGTTTTTCTCTGCCCCTTTCCTTTGCCCCACTTCCAGGTCCCTGTTTATTGGCTGTTGTGACTGTCGATCATCATTCTGGCGTCAAGATGTTCCTGCTGATGCGCCAGATGCATTTAAATGGCTACCCTTGTGCTCCAACACGGCCAATCATTTTTTTGTGGAAATGCCAATTGTATTTCTGATGCTTTTGTAGGTGTTTTTTTTATCTAAAGGCCATACAAGATCAATATTGAGCAATATATAAAAAGCAAAATAGCACTGAAAGGACTCTTATGTCTTTCTTGACTGACACTTTGATTGAAATGCCAAATATTAAGATACTTTTACAAATAAAATGAATTAAACATACAAAATTGGAATTAGAAAATTATTTATTTACTATTAATGTTAAATAATTTAACATAAATTAGGGAAAAATGTCACATTGCGATTGTTAAGGTCAAAATTGCGATTTGCGGTTGCGAACATGTAAATCACTCGCGCTTAATGCTTCATTCGCGTCTGGTGTGAAAGCAAGAATCAATGTCTTGTTACGTCCACAAATGCATTTGTTTATTTAATATAATCGCAACATTTGCTGTAATGTAATTGCATAGGCTGACATCGCGATTGCGATATTATTAATCGTGCGGCACTAATATAAATAAACATTTTTAAACAATTATTCATTTAATGGATTTTTATAATATTTGAAGATGATAAATAGCGATCACTTACTACATTACACATGCTATGTAATGAGGCCATGTGACAATAATGTAGTCTAGAAAACATTTCTAGTATAAAATGTATTATGTTGTATTCCATTACACACATAGACAAAGTGCTTTCCCTCAATCTCATTGTCTTATTATGGCACACATACACACACGTCCTGAGCTCTAGCATCTTGCTTTTTGTAAAGGTTTTGTGATATTCCTTGTGCGTTGTGTGCAGTTCCAGATGACTGCGGGCGCCCATGTTAGTGAGCTCTGCCTCTTTCTCTCTTTCTGTGGGTCCAACTCCCTATAAACTCTCATTAAAACCCCATTCCCATTGCTTTCCAAACACCCCTTATTCATTCCTTTAGAGGCCCTCGTGTAGCTCCCAAACTCCAAGCACACACACACTTACACACTCTCAATAAACTCTATATAGGATGGTGGAAGTTCTTGGTGGAGATTAATGGATTCAGAAAGTGTTTCCATCATAACACAGCGCACCAAAATCAGCCCAAGTTTGGACTCGACATGTCTCACTGTCATACTTGGACTGTGTTTTAGTGCAATGAAACACAAATGCAGAACTGCTGCCTTACTGCTAAACTCTGCCAGTCAGTCATGTAACACCGACACCATGTTTGAGGAAAATGAATGAGTATGAAAGATCCACTCGGTTTGTAAGGTCATTTGAATCACAAAAACATTCAATTAAATGTCCTGAGCTTATGGGAAAATATGCACATTTGTCAAAACGCATTTATAAACCACTTAAACACAAATACATGACTTCTCCAAAAGAAGGATTGATGGGTAGATGAATAACCAAATTCTAGGCCTATACAATATGTGTGCTATTTTAAGTCTTCAGAAACTGTTGACAGCTTTGTGTGAGGAACAAGGCATGCTTTGCTTTAAAGACACTTTACCAAAAAAAAATAGAAATAGAAAGTAATGCAATTTCACATCAAGGATTAAAACGATTAACTTTTAATGATCTCTCTATAGCGAAGTCACAACTACAATGAAAATGCCAAAAACTTTAACAGCCAATCAGAATCCACCTTTCAAGAGTGAGCATTTATTAACTGCGGATGTTTGTTTCCACCTCAGGATAAAAAAATAAAAAGGGCAATTGCGATTTTTTATTTAACAAAAAATTAAATCATTCTCGCAAAAAAATTGGAATTGCAAGAAAATTCTGAGAATTGAGAGAAATAAAAGTATAGAAAAATAAAGTTTCTATCTTACAATTCAGATCATTTTTTCCTCCAAGAATAAAGTCTGAATTGTGAGAGAAAATGTCAGAATACTATTTTTAAATTCCCAGGTGGAAACAGCTTCTAAAACCTCATTGCATGCTTATTATAATGTTATTTTATGTTGGCGTGGATGCTAATACAGCTTTTGTTCTTGGTCTGAACAAGCCTTTAGATCTGCACCAAAAGCGCATGAATATGATTAGATTAGCTAGATTATTTTAGTATTGTAATTTCATGCAATAAAAAAAAATTCAATATTTGTGGATGCTACCGATCACACTTAAAGTAAATAATCAATAAACTGCACTGAAACACACTTTTAAAATAACCTTTCCGTTTCTGACAGCATCCTCGAATGGATGAATGAAGATGTCTCGTGACCAAGGAAGAGTAACGGAAAGATTGATGGGTAAATTCAGAGAGACTTTGAGTGAATGACAAGAACACGACGCATACAGAAGCCTCCATTAATCCGCCACAAAAACACGACACGACCTTACGGACCGACGCCCCATACGCCAAACATCCCTAATGCATTCTTCATGAGAAGTGACCACATGCACAAACACACAATCAATCTCTTTCTTTCTATCTCTGACTCTCACACACACACAGGGCTTCCAGCTTCTTTCCATGTTGTGTGTATGGCCCTTGTCCCTGCCTCAGTCTCTCTCGTCAGTTTCTAATTGGAGAGAACAGGCTCCCTAAGCAAAGCCACATGCCCGATTGTAACGAGTGACATTCTGTTTTAAACCCAGCCATAATGGCCAACACACACACACCGGCACAGAAACGTAATGCGCTTCAGCTAATACGCACACACACAAGTCCAGGGAGTTTATTTCTCTATGAAACGCTGGATTGAAAGTCTAAGTCCTGCATGAGGTCTGACTGCATTGGTCCTGTTTCATTCTGCTTTTATTCTGTTTGAAAAGGTGGATTTGTGATTAGGAACAGAGACGTTTTTAAACCCAGACTGCCTTCGGATCAAATCTAGCGAGCTGTAATTCGTGCAAGGCTTCTAGCGATGTTACCAAAACTGCATCCGTGTGGGCCGTATGACCTTTTTCCAATAAAACTGTATTTTAGCATTATTTTTTGCTGCCGTCTCTAATAATTATCCTCAAATTAAGTATTCGAAAACATACATGCAACACCCACACTGTTTCCATCGCATGACTTATGTGCACTAATCAGTGTCGATATGAAACCCGGTCCTTTTCCTTCAGAGCCGTCAAGCTATGGCTCTCATACGTCCCGTCGGACTCCTGGTGCCACGAGGCTGGGTTCTGTCAGACACACCTGCTGAAAACAGCCTGCGTTCATAACTCACTCCTAATGAAGCTCACGGGTGAACAGAGTTTTCCTTAAAGCCCCTCACAGGTGCTCGTTTATACCCGTCACATCATGTATGCAGAGCTTGTTTAGAGACCGAAAACATCTACAGGTAATTGAAAACATTGTTTTACAGTGAGACAGATTGCAAATCAACCACAAATACCACCTTTCATTAAAAACAATAAATATTGCTTTCACAAATTGTATTACTTTATTAAACTATTTACATGAAAATAAATCTATTGTAATATTTGAAATAATGCTACACATATTAAAGGAAAGTCTAATTAAATTATTAACTTCAGATATTGGCCAAAAATAGATTTTGATCTTTGAATCAGACCTTAATTAGGCATCCTGGTGAGTCAGGTAAGCAGAAAAAGCTAAACGTCTGATAAGCAGATGGAAAAAGTTTAAAGAAGGGATTAAAGAAGAAAGATTTTTGGAATGATACCAATGACTTTTTCTACATTTCTTTCATTTTTTCTAGCCTAACTATTTCTAAGGCATTTTTGGTAGCACTTTATTTTACAGTCCTATTCCTGTGATTACAATAACAAGGTAATAGCTAGATACTAACCCTGAACCTACTGTACACCTAAACCATGTAGTTACCTTACATTACCAGTACTTCCTTTCAGAGCCACTGTAAGTACTGTAAAATAAAGTGCTGTAAAAATAAAGAATAAAGAGAAAAATTAAGTTTGTTTGATACCTAATTACCCCCCCCCCCCCCCATTTTTCTTTTTAAATACATAAAAATGCAAACTTATTGCAATTTAAATAATAAAAAAAAAGCAAAAAAAAAAAAAGCTGAATACTGAAATATCAAATTATTATTATATATATTTATATACATGCAAAAAGGCCAAAACAAGACAAAAAAATTAAGATCAGTACAAAATGTAGTTTCTAAATAGGCAGGAAACCGAATGAGTCCAACTGTTAGCTGTTGTTCAGCTGATATTTGTTCAGAAGAGAACGAGGCCAATTGTTCTCACACTGATGGAATGCGGATAAAGGAAAGAAAAGCTGCAAAAGAAACAAACAAACAGCAACTCGCAAGCCGTGTTCAGAGATGGAAATCAATACTAATTAAAGCCAAACAAGTGTTCTGCTTGATGCGGTGAAAGAGCAGGCTTCTCATTAAATATTTTCAGCGCTGATTAGTCGAAGGTTTTTTAAATGAATTCAACGCCTGTCGCCTCCCTTTGGGAGAGCATGACACTCTTGCTGCTCGCGAGCGGATGTGAATTTCAAACCCTGCGAGCCTGCAATTAAAACAACAACAAAGAATAGACGATACAAAATTAAGCATCAAATGGTTTAATGTTATGTGTCACTCTCCAAAACGCTGTGTATTAGAGGCACTTAATTAAACTTTCAAATTCAAATAGACTAATCAGTTTGAGGCAGAGTGGCTGATTGTTTTTCCCGTACATTAAACACTTCCTTCAGCTCCTGCCCGCTTGTTAACATGAAGGTGCGATTTGCATATCCTGATAGACTATTACAGTTTTAATGTCCCTTTTTCTCCGGTGGTACATCAATCATGCGCGCGGGGCCACCACAGGCCACAATTAACCCACCGAATCTGCCACAAAACAAATATTACAAGGGTTCACTAATTTGGAGATCAAAAAGCCACTTGTCTGCTACGCGAGTGAAACGGAGGCGGCGCCGGCGCACTTCAGAGACGCCGCGTAATTACCAGCTGTTAATTGCGCACTTGCGCTGTCTTCCTTTTAATTAAAAAGAGCGGCTCGTCGCCGGCCGATAAGCGACGGTGGAGCGCGGCCGGTTTTAATCAACAAAGCGCGAAGAATTCGTTTCTGCGCCGGCCAGCCGCGGCAGGAGGAAATCTTCAAATATCCGAAGGAGAAAGGGAGATTAAACCCTGTCCATTAGGAGCGACGCAGAGGGAGGGGAGGGGAGCAGTCAGGTTTTATTTGGGCCGAGCGCGCGGGGCTGTATTTGAAGTTAGTCCCGCTCGCCGTGCTCCTGCCGACAAACTGGCGGGGGGCGAGAGTCTAATCAGACCTACTGCATGAGAGGAGCACTTGAGTGGAGGAATTGGACCCTGCTGTTACTCCCTCTCTCTCTCTCTCTCTGTTGCCCTCCCTATCTTTCTTTAGCAGCCGATGAACACGCTCGTTTGTTTGCCTTGAAGGATTATGGGAAAAGTTGTTGAACCGACGGCCCCGACAAGTAAGTTGTTGCGGGGTGTAATACCTATTCATCAAGTCATCCATCCATCTCTTTTTGTAGTTCCTCGCTCGTAAAAAATGAAGGTTCCGAAAAGCTTTTTTTAAAGTGATGCCACAGAAGAACCATATCGGTTTCAGCAATCAATTCTTAAAAGAACATTTTTTAGGCACTTTTGTGGAGTAGAAAGCTTCCATGAATGTTAAATGTTCCTCATGGATGCCAGTGAAGAACTTTTATGCAAGGAAAAACACAAGCAGGAACTGCTTCACGTCTCAACTGTGTCTCTCAGATTAAAGAGATCTTTGTGACAAGTATCTATTCCTCATACTTTGTTTCTGAGAAATCCATTTCACGGTGTCTCCTCGAGAGCTTCAGAGGGATTTGCAAAAACGTCTTGGATGGGAAAGTCTTTAATAAAAAAAGTTTATTTTTTGCAGTGATTCCACAGAAGAACCATTTTGGGTTCTCCAAAGAAGCTATCAGTGAACTGTTAAAGAACTGAGGAATGGAACGTTTCCATGGATGTTAAAAGTTCTTTATGGAACCATGTATGTCAGTGCAGAACCAATATTCTATTATTTTCCAAATGGTCACAGTTCTTTCTCTTTATTTTTTCCTAAAGAAGTATCTGAGTTACTTGGCCAACAGGTCATGATGAAAAAACCCCCAGCTTTTTCGAGCATTGTCTGTGCAGATTTTGATGGCATTTATACTTTATTCATTTGTAGATGAAAGCTTAATCACATTAGCCAAAACACAATACATTTGGAATGTTACAAAAGATTCTGTTTTACATAAACGCTGTTCTTTTGATCTTTCTATTCATCAAAGAATCCTGAAAAAGTATCCTGGTTTCAATATTGTTTGTTAAGCAGCAAATTAGCATATTAGAATGATTTCTGAAGGATCGATGATTCTAAAAAAAAAAAAAACAGCATTGTTTCACAGGAATTAATTATAGAAAACAGTTATTTTAAAGTGCAATAATATTTGAGAATAATAGTATTTTGCTATATTAGCATAAGAAACCTAAAAAAAAAAAAATCACATAGGCTCTACAATATTTCAATGTTAGTACACGCTAAAAAATGTTGGGTTAAATACAACCTAGCACTAGGTAAAATATGGACAAACCCAGCTGTTTCACCCAACACAATCGCTGGGTTTATCCATATTTAACCTTGCATTACCATAACCGGTCTTTCTGAGCTGTACAGGGCACAACACACACTTCAGTGCCTACAAGAGCATTCATCAGAGGATAAGACGTCTCAAAAGGCCTCAAAACTCTCCTGACCTCTGCTCCTTCCCTGACAGAACTGTCCGCTCTTCCTGTCTGAGGGGCTTCCTCCCACTCATGCCCAATCAGCACCTGTCAGCACGGTGATCGCCGCCGCAATGCTGGCTTTATCTAAGGAAACAGTTGCCGTGGCAAGGATGGTCTGGCCACAGTGACAGATTAATGCCGACTTAAACTCACTTCCTGATCACACAGAGAACTCTAATGAGGAGGAGGAGTCTCGCTATCTGTCTGTCTCTATCACACACACACACTCAAAGGCGCCGCAATGTAGACAGGCCAAAAGTAAAGCAAGCTGCTAGAGTTTGTCCATATCATCTTATTGTTCACGGCGTTAATTATTTCCTGTTTACTAATAGGCCAGAACAGAGTCTGGAGAGGTCAGAATGCCACAGACATTCTCTCACACACTATTCCATCAGAGTGTGTGATATGTCTGGAGGTGATATCCTCTGTTTGAATGCAGACGACCTTTGACCTATTAGGCAAAATCACTTCCACATGAACTGCACAGTGTGTGCACGTGTTGATCTTTTCTAGAATTGCTGTTAACTCAGACAAAAAAGGGAAAAAAACACTGTGTTACATAAGAATCTCCTCACATATTAGACGAATGTTCTGGAATCAATATAATTAAACACTCAATTTGTAAGAATTCCAAAAAAATTAAATAAAAAAAGCAAAGTCTAAAATACCTGATAAGCAGATGGAAAAAGCTTGATGTAGAAATTAATTATTTTTAAGTGAAACTATATATTTTATTTTAGATTTTATTTCATTTTATTAGATATTCACAACCCAAAAATGTAGCCTTATTTGATTTTGTAAAAAATGTTACAATTATTCTGATCGTGAAACGTAATATTTAATTGAAGAAATAGTTTTTAAAACAAAATATATATAAATATATATATTAAAATGCTCAGTTTATGAACTAAAATATAATTTCTAAATAGCTTAGAAACATCTGTGATTTATATATGTGGCCCTGGACCACAAAACCAGTATACTGGGGTATATTTGTAGCAATAGCCAAAAATACATTTTATGGATCAAAATTATTGATTTTTCTTTTTTGTCAAAAATCCTTAGGATAGTAAGTAAAGATCATGTTCCATGAAAGTATTTAGTCAATTTCTTACCGAAAATATATTAAAACTCAATTTTTGATTAGTAACATGCATTGATAAGATCTTGATTTGGACAACTTTAAAGGTGAGTTTCTGAGCATTTCCTCAGATTCCAGATATTCATATAGTTGTATGTCGGTCAAATATTGCCCTATCCATCCAAATCATACATCAATTTCAGAAAATTAACACTTACGACTGGTTTTGTTGTTCAGGGTCACATATCATCTTAAAGGGTCTTAAAATATTGGCTCAATTATACATCAAACGCCGCTTGATGATAGAATGCATTTTTTCATGCATTAATGGCAAAGTTACGTTGGTAAACCTATTTCATGTTACACAAATTACGCCAGAAAAGCACATGCAGAAAAATAGGTATTTATCTAGAGGAATTTGTTTGGTAACTCTCATTCAGAGGATCAAACTAAAACAGTAGTCACACAGCTAAAAAGACAATTGAGACCGGTTTTAGCTCAAATGACAGACACCTTTGTATATGGATTAAGTAAAATAAGTAGCTTTAAACCTTCTGGAATGTCTTGTCTCATAAACTTTCATTGAAGGGTTGAGTCGAAATTACTCCCAGCATGCCAAATATGCTGTCAATGAGCTTACTGAGCCTAGAACACTCACACTAAACAAACCAGACCGGAGAACTGAGTACATGCACAGGTGTGTATTAAACCCCAAAAGCATCTACAAACTCTTGAAATGTGCATCGGGTCAACATGTTGAAGTTAGTATTGCGTATTTACTTGAACTGATCTGTACGTCACATCTGAGTCTCGATTGTTTCAGCTAATAATAAACACAAGCGTACACACTTCAGCGTGTGTGTGATGGAGGCCAGTGTGAACATGTGCAGCTGGCATGGACTGCTCTGGTCTGGCATGCGTGTGTGTGAGTGAGTGTTGCTGCCTGCTGGCCGGTGGCGTTCCCAGGCCTGCACTGCTCTCAGACCGTGTCAGTATGATGGATGGTTTGGGTTAGACGGGGGCAGAACTCGCACCTCTCTCGCTCTTCTCCTATGGGACGTCCTGAAGACTGCAAGTGTGTGTGTGTTTGTGTGTGTGATGTCCCGCAGACTGACAGCCACATTGTGGCGCCCCAAACAGCCCGACTCCGCCCGCTGGCATCACCACTGAGGGTCTGTTCAGCCACCTCCATCACACACAGACACACACGCACACTTTGAATACATGCTAAAATTGATATATGATCACACACAACATTCTTTTTACACGCATTTCATTCATAAAACCAGTCTTGACACGGATTTGTTAGTGTCAAGACAGACACAGAGTGGCTTACACATAACACACTGATACACATTTATTAATCAAATCCGTTAAAGGGTTGTTAGGCTGCATTAATTAGATC
>JAUMHR010000069.1:14266967-14282904 GCA_032361145.1 Enteromius fasciolatus
AAAATAATTATATATATATATATATATATATATATTTTTTTTTTATATATAAAAAATCTAATTAAAAAAAAATTATAATATATAAAAAATTTTATTATTATTATTTATTAATGTGCATTGCTAAGAACTTCATTTGGACAACTTTAAAAATATTTAGCTTTTTTTGCACCCTCAGTTACCAGACTTTCAAATATCTTGGCCAAATATTATCCTATCCTAATAAACCATACATCAATAAAAAATCTAAAAAAATACCCTTATGACTGGTTTTGTGATAACATTTGCTAAATACATTTTTTTTAATTATTGGTTTTTAAAGACTAACTAATAAGTAAATGGTAGACTGCATGGTTACCAGCATGCTTCTTAACTAGTTTAACTAATAAAGCTTCCTGGCAAGATGGGGAGATGCTGATGAGCAAATGAAAGAAGACAGAAAATCATTTGTCCACCTCAAAGCATCACAAGTGCTTACCTAAACCAGTTGACGTTTTAGTTAATAATCAGAAAATGGACATTCAGGTTAGCGGATTGATAAACTGCCTATCATATATCTATTAAGGGTTACAATAAATTGGCCCAGAGCAAATATTTTCTCTGCACACAAAGAGTCCAAGTCATTTGTATAAATGATGAAACTAGTTTATCTACAGGTCATATTTTCTTTTATGTCTTAAAAGCAAACAAAAAGGTCATGTATGAAGAGAGCGCAACGCAGGCTTATAGACACAAAGAGTTAAACACTTTTGAAACGGGATTAGTTTTCTAAACAATGTTGAGTACTAGTTATTAATAGAGGGTGTCTGTTATTTCATGGATTGTGATTGAATTACCTCAAATTCTATAGGTTCTATTGGAAAACAAAATCAAATGAATTAATATGTGAAACAATTTTACCTGACCTTTGTACAAAGAAGGCTTTAGTGAGTGTTTATGCATGTGTGTATATGACAGAGATGAAAGGTGTGTTGAAATGTCCTCTTGTCTTTCCTGTTCCTTGACCTTCTTGAACAATATGTGCTTAAACTTCTCACTTGAGTTCATCACAAACACAAGAGAGAGAGAGAGAGAGAGAGAGAGAGAGAGAGAGAGAGCGAGAGCGAGAGCGAGAGCGAGAGCGAGAGCGAGAGATACCCACACCCTCTGGATATCACACCAGGCTGGAAC
Source organism: Enteromius fasciolatus (assembly GCA_032361145.1). Taxonomy (NCBI): domain Eukaryota; kingdom Metazoa; phylum Chordata; class Actinopteri; order Cypriniformes; family Cyprinidae; genus Enteromius; species Enteromius fasciolatus. Next base: position 14,268,135 of record JAUMHR010000069.1, read on the forward strand.
ATAAAGATGGGGATTTTCTGAAAAAGAGTGTGTAACAGGCTGTTATCAGGCCACTCACGAAGCAATTGTTGATTAATTCCTGTTAATGGCTGGAATCCAAACAGAGCTAACAGAAAGGAGACCTTTGCCAATAATTACTAACATTTCTGAGTGAAAGCACACACATATACAAATTCATAATAGGAATGCATTATAATGGCTGAATAGTCAACTTCTCACATATACAACTGAAAAGTTTGGGGTTTGTGAGTCTCATTTGCTCACCAAGGCTGCATTTATTATTTGTTCGAAATATAAAAGTTGTAAAATATTTATATCATTTAAAATAAATGTTTTATTTTTTTAAAAACATACTATATTTTTGTAATTTTCAGCATCATTACTTCAGTCATAGTGTTAAATGGTCCTTCAGAAATCTTTATAATGCTTTCTAATGTTGGTGCTCAGGAATCATTATCAACAACACTGAAAGCTGTTGTTCTGCTTAATATTTTGTGCAAACGTTAATAACATTTCAGGATTTTTTTGGATGATTTTTTTTAACTTTATGGATGACATTTGATCGATTTATTGCTGAATTTTCAAAGCACTAATGTCTTAAATAAATAGATTCTTGCTTTTAAACAGCAGTATTTGAGTAAGGATTCTTTAACACACCACATTTAACAATACATTTCTAAATCAATAATAAAATACTGTTCAACATTTACTATGCATAACCGTTTTACACATCCCTAATTCAAGTACACACTTGCATGTAAACCACATGCCAGCAGATTCTTAAATCATAAGATTATTATCCGACCAACTGTACAACCACACAAAAATCATACCCCTTCATAAATGAAATATGAAGTATAATTTAAGCCAGAAACCATAAAAGTAGTATGCTATTTCAAATCCAGCTATTATTTTGTATATATATATATATATATATAGTATATATATAGATCTGAGCTGTGATACCTTACAAATGTATGCCTTTAAACTGTAAATATGCACATATTTCGATTCTCGTGCATAACAACATCATAGCTCCTGTAAAGCAGCATTTCATTTACACAAAAGCAAAGCTAGCTATTCTATTGCTGCCTCAAAAGAACTGGTACTTCCTTCAGGAAATGCAGATGCGGTTAGTACCTGCTGCAGGACTGTTGGCCGACATCTGCATAGTTGTATCATTAACTAACCATTACTGCTTAATGTCAAACAGTGCAACCAAATTCCTATAAAAAGTGTATGGTAGACAGCAAACACACACACACAAAAAAGCTGTGCGAATCCAAAGAGATCAATCAAGGCCGAGCTACGAACTCGTCCACACCACAAGAAACAAACGACTTGAAATACTCGCAGATGTAGAAACACAATGCAGGTAACTCTTAGGAATACTGATTTCATCTAAACACACACAGACAATGGCACAAGGGAGGTGCCTGTCTGACCAACAAGCAGACAAATGAAGTCAACAATATGCACGCCCATTAATAAAGTGTGATTTACACACACACGCATATTCGCAGTACGAAAATATGCTTCGTTTCTTTTGGGACCGTCTGTAGATAATGACCTCAACCTTGGCACACACCCTGGGCAGACTGTCGGCAGCGCACTGGTGAGCCTTTGTGTGTGTGTCCGTGTATGGATATTTGTGTGTGCGCGTTCATATCTTTATCAGAGACAGTTTGACCTTTGGACTGAGGGCAGGGAGAGCTTTACTCATTGTTCTGTGCTGGTACTGGTTTCCCTGTGGTAAACACAAGTGAAAGGTTCCCAGGCCTCCCAAACCCGCACACACAAACACTGTTCTCACAATGTCCGTACGGCACCCAGGCTGCACGTCAGACCCATTCGGACTCTTTCACACACCTACACGCACAAACACATATTAATTCTGTGCAAACATTTAACTCATAGAGAACACACCCCTGAGGACCGCCTGGCACCACTGACTGAATCTGCTAATGACCGACCTGCTTCTTCCTGCACAAACCACATTATAGGAACTTGTTCGTGCCGGTTGAGACAGATCTCCACTTAATCTATAGCACTTTAAGGACGTAAACTTCACAATGACCTTTCGCTGGTTCTGTAGGTTGACCTTCAGCTCCAACGAGAAGGGAGGAGATGAGCATTGTGCTTTATTCAATTAAAAATCAAGTTACAATGTAAATCTGTAAAGACTTTTCTTATTCTAACACTTGCTATACAGCTCATACAGTACTTAGGGTTGTGCCACGGACATCAAATTCGGTCTTTTCACACTGCATTTAACCTAGGTTTACTTGTCTTCTGAAACTTTGCATTTAATCCAAAATAAAATAATGTTGCACATTTGTCAGTTTGCATTTAAACACTTAAAACACTTCGACCCTCAGTTACGAAAACCTGCTCTGCGAGTCTAAAACTGCTGTTCATACAGTAACAAACAACCAATCATAATCTAAGCAGGGCTTGCCTCATTAGATATTCATGAGCGTTGTATGGTCAGGACTTTGATGTGCTGTATTTTTGTCCACATTTGAGAAAATTCAAAATGAAAATCAGAATGAGTTACTTGGAGTGGAAAATAGTTAAAAATGGTATTCAAGACTAACTGGATGATATATAGTCAAAAATGTACAAGTTCAACTGATGCACAAATGCAAGACAAGATAAAAGATGTAAAAACGTTGGTGTGGTGTTTGTCTAAGAAATGACAATTAAACTGTAAATATGCAAAAAAAAAAAAAGAAAACACACACACACAAAAGGGGTGTTTACCCAGGGTTTACAAATATACAGTGTGAAACATGAAAACCTGAAAATATTATATTAATTCTTGACCAGGGTAAAAAGCAATAAGACAAGCAAGGGTTCTCTTAACCCACAACCATTTGTGTTTTCATGTTTCATATTTAAAAATGTCATATTTCATTCATTCAAAAAAGGGCAGGACACTTTCAGCTCAAAAGCAAAATAAAAAGCACTAGACGCACTGTAAAATGTTTTAGTTATGCATTCGCTATGCATTGACCGATCACAGAATGATGGGAGTAATAGTCATCTCCTCACAAACCTTGGGTGCTTTAACTCAAACTGCTGTTCTCCAAAAAAAAAAAAAGACAGACATACAAGGTTGTACAGTCACCATTCACAATTAAAATGTAATTAATGACCAATACCTTAATTTGCTTCCGCCGTGATTCTTTAATTAAACGCCCCCAAACTCAGAACAAAGGGGCTCAAAGAAAACACCAAGTTAGCTCGCCAGTAATTATGACATTGTGGCGGCATCCATGTGTAATCGTCTCATATATGATCGCTCTGATGTTAAGCGGCAATGCTGGTTCTTTACACGGAGGTTAGATAATATATATTCAGTAAAATACTTGGAGAGAAAACATTTTAGATACAAAAAAGGCTAACAAACTAGAATTTAAAACTACATGTTGACTTAACTCGTGCTGCATTTTCACTATAATTTACATCAAGTTTTCAAATTTCAATGAGAATACTAATTAGACATATAAGTAAAAGTCTCTTATAAACTAGTGAACAGAGCAAATAAACTTGAATAATGCTTCCTCTCTAAGTAAAGATGAGTCAAGACCAGTCAAACAGTGACATCTGATGGTTTCTGGGGTGTTGGCTTGACACTGACTTATTACTTGACTGGCCTGATGCCTGCGCTCCGTTTGTGGTTCCTGCTGACTTCAGTCAAGACAGAGCTTTGGTAGACTGATTCAGGACCTGTCGCTCAGGGATAAAAAGTGACTGGACGTACAGAACAACAACCCCCATAATTCCCTGTGGAACACAAACACAGCCATCAGTCACACCAATCAAATCTCCAAATAAACATCCATATGGGCCGACCCCTGACCAATCAGAGCACAAGATAAATAAACCATTGACCCGGCCATTTCAATTCACTTCAGACAGACGCAGACACTCGTTGAGTCATTAGGGAGGGAAAGAGAGAGGAGGAAAGAAAGAGAGAAAGTAGTGGTATTATAAGAGTGCTGATGGATGAGGGTGTGTTATTGTCACCTACATCCACTCCTTCCTCTCCTAACATATACAAGGAAATCACCTCTTTTTTTGGAGCCTATGGGACACTCTGACGCACGATTCAAAGAATCATATATACATCATAAACATATCTCCTCCATCTCCTCCTTTTTTTTTACTCAGATGAAATCTCGCACAAACAGACGAGAGGATAATTTCCCAGGACATAAGCAGACCTTTCGGCTAAACTCAGCAGCTTCTGGCTAATCAATCAATCCTTTGAGAACATGTGATCAATCATGATCAAAACCCACAGTGGCCTGCAACTCTCTCCATCTTAAGCAGATGCACATGCTCAATGCCTGGGAACACTGGCCTTGTTTCCAACTGACCCCATCACGGCCCACTGTTTTACTCGTAATTAACTCATCGGTCACTTGGACTTTGTTTCTGAAACAAAAGTCTTCAGTTTTAGACTTACTGATCTTTTCAAAGTGGACATGCATGCATGGAAGCTGAAGAGAGGCACAGGAATTCTCCAAGGGAAAGCATTACAATCCCAGGAACTCAACTAAAAACTTTGTAGTATATCATGCCAGGGACGAGAGAGAAGAAAAGTAAATATTTACTCAAGAGGTAAAAAACTGAGACTTTAACACTGTAGATTTTCATCACCGTCTGAGAAGTGAAGACAATATCAACATTTTTTCTTGCTTTCTTCCGTCCCCAGTGAGTCTGAAAAATGTTTTGGCCGGACACGGTTCACTGTCCATGAAGCATGGACATTTTTTTTTCTACCGAGCTCTCAGATTTAGCATCAGGCAAACGAACGAGCGTTTAATACGGTTCGCGCTCACCTTTTTAAATGGCCCGATCCGTTCACCCCGTTCTGAATGGGCTCTATAATGAGCCCTGGGGGCGGCGGACGCGGGACGCAGCAGCACGGCCCATTGCACAATGCAGAATCTATCGCGCGCCCGTGTCTGAGAAGGAGCGAAGAGAATGCTCGCTTATTCTCACGCGCTTCACTCACGCGGAATGTCACATTGTTAAATTTGGAGCCCCGTCTCTTTTTTCCCTTTCTCGGCGTCGAGTTGATTTTCCGTTGTTTGGACACTTTCACGGTGAAGTGAGTCACATCAAAGTCAAAACAAAAGTCGTGGCGTGGAACTGATGGAGCCGTCGAAGACGCCGAATGCGACAAAGGGACAATCAAAAGTCTTGCTGAACATGTGCAGCTTATCAAATGCAGTTATCATCAAAAGAGAAATCAGATAGTTAGGCCTCAGTGAGAGAGGGGGAAATACTTATGAATTCATCGTAAAGTCTGTAATTTCACAATTACACTTAGAAAACTAAATCTGAGTAAACTTCAAGGTTCAACAGTTAAAATCTTTAGATATAATTTTACAGTTGCTTGTACTTGAATATCAATCATTCTTATCAATTCAACTGTAAATAATACAGGCCTATTATAGCCATTTATTATTTCTACACACCCTCTAATATAGGCAATACTTTATATATTGTCCCTTATATGCATCTTTTACAAAAATGAATGCACACGTAAATATTGTCTGAAAGTACATTACTGTACCTCGCACCTGATTGACATTTCTACCTCATTTGCAAGCGTAATCTGTTTATTTGCACTTGGACGTTATACTTCACCGCTTCTGTACTCTGACAATAAAGTTATAATCTTATTCATCACCTGGTATATTTTCTACAATGAGCAATGAACCCATTTTCATTAAGACAATCAGACAAGGTAAATTTGGCAGACTTGAAAGTGTACGACGCTGAGCAATAAAAAGTGGAATTAAAAATGTCAAGATCCGTCAATGTCATTGGTGGTTTTACCCGACAGCACGGACTGATTTCTGGCAGGTCAAGGTTATTATTCCCGTTCATGAGGTGTAATTTTACCCCATTCATAGTAAACCTGCAACATCATGCTGAGGGATATAGGACACTTGGCACGGTGTGTTAAAACATAGACAATTTAAGACTGTTGGACCTGCAGGTGAAATGTCCGGCACCGCTGGCCAAATCCACAAAACATGTCGTGCACACACACAAGCTAAACGACCGATTTTTATTACCTTTCCAGCACTCACACACATCAGTGCGAGTGCGAGCGCGTGCAGCCAGAGTGATGTGCGGTGAGCGCGCGCGGCAGAGGCCACACGGAGAGATTACTTTTTCCTTTTTTTCCCCTCCAAGGAAACCGAGTCCGCAGCTACTCAGACTAACGCGCTTTTACCGGCAGACGGGCCCCGTTATGAGGAGTCTGGGAATTTAAATATTCAATGTTGACATAGTGCAGGGCTGGCGCGAGGCCAGAGAGGCCAGTGTCTCGCGGGACCCGCGCGGTCCAGAACATTCTCTCCCTTTCACTTAATAGGTGGAAATCTTCTTCTTACATCTTGGGTAAATAATAATCTTTAAATACACCCCTCGACAATTATCCCGCTATTCTCAGATAGTAGCCTAAATAATAACGCCAGAGGGGGGGAAGGTTTGTAACAATCTTAGCGAACTTCTCTCGACTTGGCCAAGAATTGTGAACAACAAAAAAAGTCCGTGTGTAACATCATTATATTCCCTTTCCCCATTAATAAAAATGAAACTTGTTCAGTTGTGTTAATATAATTAGGCTACATAGTATATGAAGCTACTAGCCTACTCAGTTTGGCTTTCAGGTGTCATTAATAAAACCCTGAAGTCTAAAAACGAGTTTAAAACAAGGAGAAAAGACGTGTTCTAGAGGAAAATCATAAAACAATGGAGCGGTGACGTCCATGGTTATCTATTAAATGACATCAATATTATATACATACATTTTAAAAAAGTCTCTCTTGAATAATGCAATTTCTTATACTTGTGGCAATCCTACAAAAAGTGATGGCTGCAACAACAGGAAAACAAAAGTGAAATTGCGTTGGTCTAGATGTATAGATATATGTGGACGAGACCGCGTGTGCACGTAAGCGTGTTTGACAACTTGCTGCTGTGCGCAGAAATATTCCTCTCACTGTACAATGGCAGGGCATAGGGCTCGAGAGGTAGTTTATTGAACGGATAAGACCCGCACGACCCCTGTCTCTGTCCAGACGGAGCGCGCGCAGTGTCTAGCTCATCATGGTGCTGTCGACAGGAAAGGAAACAATAATTCAAGAGCAAAATGATCCTTTACTTTGTTTTCACTGCCCCTTTTGTTACCTTCACACATGTAGTCAACAAGTTTTTGACCAGCTGTCACAGTCCATTACTTAAAAAAACAAACACGATTGCAGTTTTTTTCTTTTTAATTTCTCAAGTTCATTATTAAAAGTTAAAAAAAACAAACAAACAAAAAAAAACATCAAAACTTTCAGATCTGCCCCGAGAGTATAAAACACTTTTAAACACTGAAATATTTAGATGAATTTTAATGGCGAGGACTACAAAGAAGAGTTTATTGGAAAACAGCAAAAAAAAAAAAGAAAAGAAAATTGCTCAAATCAGATAGTCAGCAGCCTACTGCGCACGAGGGGGCCGAATTATTCACAGACCTTAGCGAAATGCATTCGTTCCGAATAAATCCACTGAGGAGGGGAATAACTTCCCACTAACTACTTGATGTAGAGTTTCGGCGTTTGAGCTTGTGTTGTGGCGTGGCATTGAACACATGCATTGAACGTCAACTCAAACAAGCGCCTAAGGCAACCCGTAATCAAAAGCTAAGATTACAGTCGACCGTTTAGAGGGCCATAACAAACAAAAACATTTCTCCGGGCTGTTCATACCGGAACAAAAATCATAACGGGATTTGATCACTTGTTGCACAAGCAGAATCGACAATTACACAAGAAAAAAGGGTAGGATATTAATGTCCACGTATCAAAATACTTCAAAAGCACTTTTTAACCACAGTCCTATTAATCTAGCATATATGCATTTCATTGGATTGCCTGCCGTAAGATCAGCTGTAAGCTACCTGTTTGCATTTAAAAGCGTGCCTCCGCAGCTGCTTTCTGTTGTCGACTATAGGCGAAGCTGTCTTTTCAAAGTCGCGGCTGCAAATTGATGTGACCGAAGCCGTGGAAACATGCACGAACGATGTTGTTTTATCGAACTCCGGGGGCGCTCGGGGCTTGAATAGAGAACGCGATTACAGCGTGCTATAGTTAAAAAGTTTGCGCGGCACGCTCAACTTTTATGCCAGTTTCGAAGCTAGGTTTGCGATGTCCGACCGCGCGCCGCGGTTCGCGTATAGCTCGTCTTCAACTCTTACAAGCGACTGAAACCGCCGGGCTCTGCAGCTGACTGTAACTGTTTAGTGACTAAAATGCTTCTATGCATCATACACATGGACAAGATGGCAGTTGAAAAGGGCTAAAAAGGAGATGTTGCACCTACCAGTGGTCAGTTTCCTTGCCCTGCCTTTGGACCTCATGATGCCCGTCTCTCGGCGTGGGTTTGTTGGATTTTTTCTCGAATGTTTTCCTCCTTTTTCTTTTTTCCTCTGTCCTTTTTCTCTGTGATTCTCAATCCCAGACGCACTATCTCTCCAGCATTGTCAGTTTGGACACCTTCGCACATGCGCACACCCCCGAGCTGCCAGCATCGTCAAAAAAGTTTGGAACGATTCATCACCCAAGTATTACAGATCTTGTCAGACTGCAATAGCCAGCGAGATCCCTCTCGTGTCAGATCTTCAGAGATCAGTGGGCGCGGGACGGAGCTATTCGCGACCTCCGGGTGCACGAGGAACCGGAGACATTAATTATAATGAAGCAGTCTCGAGCGTCCAAGGCGCCCGGTCTTTGTGTTTTAAATGAAGACGCATTAATCACTGTTCGGGTAAATGACTATTGCAAAACGGTTTCATTAAACGTTTTGTGTTGTTTAATTGAGATTTGACCATCCTTATGAATTTATGAAAATTATCAACTTTTAGGCTACTTCTCTCCCCCTCCCTCAGCCAGGCGCGTGGGCAGTCGGTACCGAGGGCAGCCCGTTGAATATTTTTTTCTTGCATGCGGCACTGACAATTATAAATCTGCAAAGTTGGGCTTGCTGTTAATTCATGTATCCCGACTGTATTCATATGGCAAGGACACAAATGTTTGTTTTTTTAAGTATAGCGTATTTATTAAAAAAAAAAATGTAGCCAGAACGGATCTCTGATACCTTTGGGGCACATTTTTGGAGATGCCCCGCGATGCTCAAATTAAATATGGTACATTAGATCCAGGCATTTAGCTGATTTGTTCTTGATTTATGATTCTCCTTTATGCAACGAATATATTAGATATATATTCTATGTCTTTTTATTTTCTTTTATTATTGTTTTTTAAAACGGGTGAGAATTTGGGGAACTCTTGGGTCATTAAGTTAATTGTCCATTAATTAGAAGCGCTTGACATCATGTTGACCTTGCCCATGAACCTTTAAAAGGGTCGCTTTCCTCTCACTGGCGGTATTGATTGCTAAGTATTTCTAAAACGGATCCAATTAATCTGACATCACTCTGCATAAAAATGAATGGTGCAGAACAAACATCAGCTGCCGTCCACGCCTCTCTGAGCCACGAGCTGACCAGCACAACACTTAGGCTAGTCAACAGAAAACAAAGAGGCTCTTAAAATAACAAAAACAGAAACGTCATCCAATATTTTGACAAATTGCAACTCACCATTATCAAAAATGTCAGCAATCATATTAATGTGTCATTATTTAGCTAATTGGGCATAGTCTATAATTTCAACTCAGCTAAAATGCACAAGAATTAATTCATCTTTTCTTACAAATCAAATTAAATAATGGTATTCAAATTTCAGAAATTGATTATTCGGTGTGTTTTGAGGGGACGTTTTGATTAAACAAAGTCTTCAAATGTTGCACAAGACACAAACAATAAACGTAAGCGTTAGAGAACAAGCACAGCGACCCTCCATCCATGACATGGAACAAGCAGAAGACAAACAGAGAGAAAGAGTGGAGTGCAGTTGTAGTCCTCCTTTGTTTTGTGCGTTGGCATTAGTTTACATCGACACAGTTATATCCGTTCGCAATATCTCACGTCCTTATTATTCACGGTATATTTTATGATGATACTCTGACCCCGTCGGCCAAAGATGGCGTATAGCTGGCGCACTGGTGTGAGGATCAGTCAAGACCCCGTGGGCTGTAATTATTGAAAATTAATTGAGGCCAGAACCCTTTTGGAAATGCGGCTAAATTATTAGAAGAGAGGATACAGTTTACCTTCTGTGATTAATACTCCAACCTAATTAAAGGTTTGCCCTCTTCTGTCGTTTGATGTACAGCGCACAGAGGTCGTTGGCGAGATTCGGCTACGTTAAACAGCGAAGGGAAGGGTTAAAATAAAAACATAATTTGTAAAGTCGGGGGCTCTTACGCCAGACTGAAAGTGAAATGGGAGCCGCGGGCACAAGGAAATTACCGCGCGCCCGCGTGACCTTTGCGCGAGGTAATCAATCAAGTGATCAACAGGGATATTTATCAATGCTACATCCTGTCGGCTGCTCCTCAAACTCGAAATCAAAACAGTGCAGATACTGGAGCGTGTGAAATAGGATGAATTATTTAATATAATGTCTATGATTATAATAAAGTGGTCAATAGCGATGCCCTTCGGTAACTGAAATGCTACTTTAAAACTTTAAAATTAACTTCAAACACAGCTACCAAAGAAAAACAATGTTCGAATTATTATTAATAACAATAATATAGCATAACGAATTGAGAGATATTTAACATAGGCCAGTTTTCATTGATCAAAAGAGAAACCAGGAAAAGAATGATGCTGAGAAAAATATGCTGAGCACTGTCAGAAGGGTAAGAATGATATTAATCCATTTTTTACGACCATAAAAACCGATTTACTCCGGTCATTTAATTAATATAATTATATTGGCATCACTTAACGGCATTATTTAACTCGGCAAAGTCATAACGCTTGTTGGTTTGGCAGAAAATATTACGCGGGGGAAAATAGCAAACAGGCAGGCAGCACAAGGAAGAAAAAGCAGCGGTGCCCCAGCGAGCACTGCCCCTCTGAGGAGACGCGCGTAACGGGAGAGCGAGCGAACACGGGCGCATTCTTCACATCCGAAGAGACTCTGCCAACGACTCCCTCTGCCCAGCCTCTCCGCTTCAAACGAGCGGAAACATTCCGTAACCACAGACTTCACGGCAGAGAGTGGGTAGAACGGGCGGCAGCAAACATCGCTTCTTTTATTTATTTTTACCTTACTACTGATAGTTTGCACACCGTGCATTGATGCATTCTCGATTATGTGCACGTTTACATACTTTAAAAGTGAAATCACAAGTTAGTAAGCGCGGTACATGGAATCCCGCGTAGGCGGTGACTATAGCAACAGTAGAACATTAGAACACTTTTCGAATCATCATAGAGCCGTCAATGACATCACTGGACTCATATATCAACACATTCACAAATATATCACAGAATATAAGTGTTTATTTAAAAAGAGTGCTAGAGACGCCAAAAAATGGTTGCTCGAGACCACACCAGATTGCAACGAAAATTTCCTATTCTAATTCCTTTACAGATGTGGATCCCCCTGCAAGTTACTGCATTAATTCGCATACTGCAGAAAATATATAGGTTGAGGCTTTGCTTGGCGAGCAGTATTTACACATCTGCGGTGGAGTTCCATGTCCAACAGCAACAATGTATGATTACCGTGAAATCAATGGCGACTGAAAATGGCTTTAATAAAAAACGCTAATAATATCACGTCAGGCTTAAATGGTTTTAAAAGTATCAGAGTTAACGAGTTTATTTATGAAAATGGCACATAACTGGAGAAACCGATCCAATCGAATTGCACTAGCAAACGTCTAACAATGTCAAACAAACGTACTCTAATTTCCTTGAGTACTTTTTATCACATCTCTAGAACAGCAACTGGATATTGTGATTTATCCGATCTCGTTTTTGCAGGTAATAATTGGAAGCGATAGTCAAGACAATTGTCTGCAAAGCAGAAAAGTAAAACGCTGCCCAGAAACACGCTGGATATGTCGTGCTAGAGGACGTTAAACAAGCACTGAAAAAAATCTGTGAGTAAAACGAGACCCAAGCCACAAGACGCTGATCGTTGGGCAAGAGTGAAAAACTCTCTCATTAAACTCCGCTGTGGGGAAAGACATTGTGCTGATCTAGCACGCCTGCTCGTCAGTCATAAAAATCCATCGCTATCCCATAATAAATCTGATTCATTCATATGTTGTGTATCGCTTCTTTTGAGTGAAAGGGTATTTAGTAATTGAAGTGCTTGTTGCACAGCCAAGACTGAATTTTATGCCCTACCGAGCGCGTGCTCGCGGGAAATCGAAGGCTGGAAAAGCTCGTGCAGTCAGAAAATGTCAAATCCTTTATGTCTCTTGCGGCTACCAAACAAAAACAGTGTTATTGGTAATCTAACCAAGCAAACAATAAATATCTAATTATTTAGGTGTTCATCTAATTACAGAAATGATAATTATATGTGCCTTTAAAAAATATTAGTGTTGTAAAACGTCATGCATAAATCTGAAACAACATTTCAAATGAATATAACATTTATGATACTGAAGTAATGTTTTCATGTAGCTATAGTCGGGGAATAGCAATGATTCTATAAACAGACATCGATCTATTAATAGGCTGCATAATGTTTTTGTAATGAAACAAAAGCATCAACAACAGAATCATAAATCAAAACCACAACAAAAAAGCTTTTCTTAGACGTTTTAAGACTACTATCTATGAGGTACACTATTTTAATAAAATGCAAGCGTTTGCACATAAGTACATGCCATTTTTTCCAAAAACAATTAAAAATGCTTGGAACTTAAACATTTACCACAGAATGAATGAGGTGCATTGTCCCGTTATGCAACGAGCGAGTTCAAACCACACAACCTATTGGATATGTATGGTGGTGCACGAATTATTATTGGAGTTTTACCGCCATCTAGTGACAAACGTAGACATGTAATAAAGCTTCTTCATTACAGAAGAATGTGAAACGCTATTTCTTTTGCATTCTTTCATGACTTTTGTAACTTTTCATATTAGGTTGTAAATAAGCTGTTTCTTGAAAGAGAAAGAATTGAAGCAATATCAAGTCTGGCATCCCTGCAAGACCATAGTTTGATTGACATCTATTGGAGGAGAATCGTCTGCTTGCAGCTCCTCTTCCCGGCAACTGACTATCAACAAAGATTACGATGCGCTCTCGAGACAATCTGTGGACGTATTTATGGCCCTGAGAGCGGCCCCGCCAGCTTTATAGGCAGTCGTTTATCCTAAAGCACATAAACACCATGCTCATCCATTCCCACGGGCTCCAGCGTGAAGAGTCTTGACGAGTAATCGATCAGGACAGTCGAACAGAATTATTTATCACAGATTCCAGTAAAAATGGACAGCTGCGATGCGCGGCAATTCCCGGTTGTGTCGTTCTTTCTACAGGAGCAAATAAAGCTAAGTCAAATGTAGGAACTTAATTCACATGTCAAAATCGATCAACACTTTCTCAGAGTAGTTACATCCTCAAGTTAGTGATAAGTAGGGTAGTAATACCCAGCTAACCAAAACTATGTTCTAAAAACTTTTTCAAATGTCTATTTTATTTGCAAACATCATGAAAACTTAACTTTTAAATGTTCTGTTAACATTGTTTAAATGTTAGACAAACGTCCAAATAAAATATTACAGGAAAAACAATGTTTATCGAGTTTATTAATTTATCATTTAAATAATCTCAGGCTAACAATTCAGAATGAATTTGAGAATAGCTCTGTTTTACATTTTAAAATATTTTGGATGCAATCGTTCAGATCAACTGATATTACAATCCTAAAGAAGGGTCCCTTCATATTTATTTTGTCTGAAGCCAAAACAGGATATTCAGCAAGGTCACGTCAGCACATTTATGCGGGCCTTTTCATACAGGCAAACAGACAGATGCATGATTATAATAGTAGAATAACTTGATACATAACTAACGTTAGCTATATTGACATTGATTAATTCATATTTTGATGAATAAAAACCTTCAACGCATTTTGTTCTGTACTCAATCATCCTATTATTCTACTTTAATGACTTAGTTCTGGAACCAGTTGGAAAAACATAGCAACTACTGTATGTAAAGACCGTCTTAAGAACCACTTTAACCAACTAGCCATTTTTTTGATTCAGATTAGACCAATCTTTCTTTTTAAAACTGTACTGTATATTTGCATTAACAGTTGAAGTTGTGAGAATTTTTTAAGTTATGACCAGTCTTGAAGAACAAAACTGTTTATGCAACCAAACCCTGACTTTCAGTTATTTCCCTGTTTTGCCATAAGAGTTTCAAAAATGACATTTTACATTTTAAATAACATAACTATACAGAATCTTGACATATTACACAGTTTGGGTATTGCCACATACTCAAATAATAACGTGTACACAAAATGGTTTAATGCGTGAAATAGAAACTACCATTCCAGTCATTCTCGGATAGCTCGTAGCTCACAATGACAGCTTTAAATTTTAATTTAAAATGTTCTATAATATATACAGGTCTACAATTAGACCACACGTATTACATAAAACAAGATAAACATAGTGGCTCCTGCAAAGACATGTCAAACACAATCTTTAATTTGCAATTTATAAGCCTAACATACACTATATTACCAAAAGTTTTCGCTCACCCATTCAAATGATCAGAATCAGGTGTGCTAATCACTTGGCCTG
>JAUMHR010000069.1:14303968-14317599 GCA_032361145.1 Enteromius fasciolatus
TAAACCTACCCATCACGTGGTTTTAGACAAATCGTACGAAATCGTACGAGTGAGGTCGTACGAATTGCCACAAATTTTCCACCTCGTACGAATATGTACGAATTGCTCGTGAGATAGTGTTGCACATTCTCATTCTCAGTTATATAATGAATAGTTAAAAAGATCAGCACTGAAATAGACAATTTTAAACATTATAAATGTCTATTTTATTAATTTAATGCATCCTTGGTGCATAAAAGTATCCCCAACCGCTTCAAGCACATGTAAACCATTTCTCTTTTCTACTTTGAGATTATACCAAGAGTATATTTTTTTAAATCATATAGTACCTTGATGTCCGATTGAGGATCTATATAGAGAGATTGCGCCTGACTCACTTAGCCTGAGGCTCTGTGGCATTTCCACCAAACCAAGGACCACAGATTATTCCTCCAGGGGAGTCTCAAAGACCTCAACATCTCTCCTCCTTCTCTTCTCTCTCTTTCAGCCTCCAGCTCCACACTACATACACTTCCCCCATCTCTCATCCCGTTTATGCTTTCCCACCAACCCACTTTTTCTTCTGCGCTTCTTAATTTCTACATTCATGCTATAGACACAGAATTCCCTTTCTACTCTTTCTGTGGTGTAAAAATAGCACATCTACAAAAAACATGGAATAACCATAATACTAATAATAATATTGTAATACCATGTACATTTGATTATATCACACTTTTGTCCTCCATATGATCCTCTTACAAAAACGCTATGGTGGTACCACGGTACAGTGATGGCATCAGATGATAAAATCATGATACTTCGAAAAATACCATAGTAAATAAATGATTTTTTATATTCACAATCATGCTATTTTAGCATTAAATGCTAACAGAAAATGTCCTCTCCTCCTTTACTGCTTTTACTGTAGTATCACTTTAATATTTACAATACCATGCCCATATACTATGATGTTTATGAAGTTCAGTGGAATTACTATGGTAAATGTGCAAAAAACATAGAATAACCATGGTGCATGTACAAAAACCTATGCATACTATTTTACTCTCTATATATTTTGTCCATACGATTCATCCTACAAAAAATTAATTGGTTTGTGCCATGGTATAATGATAGTATCAGATGGTAAAATCATAGTACTTTGATTTATCCCATGGTATTAAATGATTACCATGATTACTGTATTTACATGGTACTTTAAAACTATAAAACATATCAACCTACTTTCTTCCTTCTTCTGATCTCTTTGATATTACTAAGCATATGTGACAGCTTGCTTGCGTATGTTTATCTTTTGCGCTGACCCATAAGAAGAACACGTATGTCCTATATATAAGAGAGAGAGAGCTACTGACATGCATGCAAACCTCAATAAATCATAAGCAGTGTTCTTTAAACAGCATCATATTAAACTTAATGACATGTGGCATGTGGCGTATATCTGTGCTCTATATCTCATTGGCGGGGACTATTTCCCCTTTAATTTAGAGGGAAATCAATATAAATGCATTATCGTACACAAACAAGCACAGATAAACATCTGTATTAAATCAGCAGTGTAATACTAGATAACAGATCCAGCATTTGCTACATCCTCTGAAAGAGATAGAGAGGGAGAGATGGATGTGTTGTGAGAGGAAGGTACATCATGCACCTGCTGTCCTCTGGAACACAGTGCCCTATATTTTCCTGTCTCACAGTCATCAAATTCACTTACAACACACACACACACACACACACACACACACAGATGCATTAACATGCTTTCCACAGGCATATGTCCACACACCAGTATTTCATACAGGATTCTGCATCTGCAGCAGGGGACATTAGCACCAACCATGAAGAGACCTAACAATTTGCTAAACAATAAAAGTACCATTTTTGCGAACATACAATTATGTTTTAGTTACGAAAAAAAAAACCCATCTGTTTCTGCATTGCATCTCTACACGTCTGTATGGATTTATATTTCTGTGGAGCTCTGCATACAGGACAAATAGATATTGTGGCCACAAATAAAGAGATAGTTCTCAACATATTTTAATATGTGGCTATTTATTATATTTTATTATATTCATGGCCATTTACTGTTATTTTTTTCCCTTATTTTAGTTAAATAATGACTACCATTCAGTTAAAATGAGGGAAAAATTAATAAAGCTTTAAATTAAAATTTATTTTTAACAATATGACTTCATATCTTACAAAACGTAAAGTATATAATTTACAGTATTTTTAAAAATTCTCACAAATATTGGAAAAAATAAAACTCTTTTTTTTTAACTTGCATGCTAAAGTATTTTTCATTTACACACATTTCACTGCTTTTTTGTCAGTTTTTTATTTATTTAATTTGCTAGTCTTTATATTTCCTTCATCAGTTTAAATACACATTTAGAGTTAGGGTGCAGTAATTATGCTCAGCTAAATTTATAAATAATACAGATATACGTGAGGTTCTTACAAGGTGTACACGTTTGTGTGTAGAATTGCTGAGAGAATGCAAGTCACTGTCCTCTTTCTGTCACTTGTGCAAGGTGCTGTGATCTTTTTCTGAATGATAAGTTAAATCATTTTGTCATACTTGCTGACTTTTCATCTGCCTATCACAGAGTTCCACCACAAAGCTGATATAAACCCCTGTCATGTCCTTTACATAACATAAACCCATGCATTCACACACGCACACACACACACACATGATCTAGAGTCTCAAGAGAATGACGTAATTATAGCTTCAGCCAGCATTACAGGAGATTAAAAATTAGCATACATCCCTTGCTGCCCCATTAACTATTACTTGCTGTTGGCAGGAGACACACTAATAGACACAAATAAACACACACACACACCGCTCTGCCGTAGCTCGAAGAAACGGGTCAGTCAAGTTGCCCTTCACTGAGCCAGCTGAGAAATGACAGAAAGATGGAGAATGAGCGAGTAAGTAAACAAGACGGGGAGGGCAAAAAAGAAATTGAAACAGTGGCTTTCCGCTGAGATGATTAGTCAGGGTGAAATTCATTCATGAAGTAAAACTGACCTAGTTTTCTCCACTCTAGTTCTTTCTCCCCGCCCTCCAGTGTGTGTAGGATGCTGCCTGTTTGTGCCCGTTTGATTATTCCATGAACTCTTCCCACAAAGCTTAGCTTCTCGAGCTGACATCACCAGTTACTGGCAGTAGTGCACTCGGGGTGCGTTCCAATTGCCAATAATGCAATGCAATAATGAAAGTGTATTTCAAAGGGTATACTGCATAAGGAATAAGTATTTATCGGTATGCATTATTTCACAGGAAGTGGAAAAGCAATCAAGACTGTATATATACGTATAATAAATAAACCACATTTAATTTGATATTAAACTCCAAAATATATACAAAAAAATATATGGATTAAAAATATCTTTAAAAAGGTGTGTGTGTGTATATATATATACAGACACACAGTTGTGCTCATAAGTTTACATACCTCTTGCAGGATGCACATAATTAAATGCATGCATTAAGAGCCAGGGGATGTAAACTTCTGAACAGGATGATGATTCTTCTCATTTTGTTTAACAATCATATTTTTTAATTTAGTACTGGACTTCAGAAGCTACATAAATATATGTTTCCCAAAAGACAAAATAAGTTCAATTACCCTGATCATTTAATTAAAAAAAATGTACACCCCCCATCTCTTAATGCATTGTTTGAGCACCAGTTTATGTTTTGTAATAGTTATGCATCAGTGTTAAAAGATGGATTACAAGATTGTACAGTCAATGTTGGAAAAGGTTCAAATATGCAGAAGATGCTGGAAAACCAAAGGTTGTGCAGGAGCTGGAGGATTTTTTTATTTAGGACCAACAAGGGACTCATGAATAACTAACAAAAGTGGATCATCCAGGAAATGACAAAGTTTTAGGATATTTTAGGACATTTTTATAAATTCAGTTATTATTTTGTCATTCTGCAAGGGATATGTAAAATTAGGATTAAATTAAATTAATAAAATTAAGAGCACAACTGTGTTTATATATATATCTCCTATTATATCCCAAAAAAGACAACTTCTACAGATACGCCCTATACAGTGCGTAGAGATCTTATAAATGAGAACACAGCTGCACACACTCTGAGCGTTTCTCAGCACTGGTAGCTCAGCTGTGTATAATTAATCCCATCTCAAGCAGAGTGTTAAACTCTATTCTCACTAAAAAGTCCTTGGAGAAGCCTATTAACTCACTTCATAACCGCACACATTCAGGATTAGTCACTGTATTGAGAGGGCAGTGGTGGGACGGGATGCGAGCGGAACCAAAAAAACGAGGATCACATGCACAATAGACTAGTAATGGCCCTGTGCAGCCCCATACGACTTTGTGGGTAAGCAATGAGATTGAATATTATAGATGCTGAGGCTTAGCAGTGCTAAAATTACCTGCTAACATATGTCATGATACTCCGACACACCTTGAAATACTGTAATAGTTTACTTTTATGCTGTACTACTAGTTGTGGGCAATATACCGGTTTGTCGTTAATTTGACAAGCGGTACAGATTTTAAACTATTGTCTCTATCGCAGTAACAAGGTCACGTGACGTCGCTGTGCTACATGGTCACTAAAACGTATAGTTTGCACGTGTTTGTGAGAATCGCAAAGTATTGGGAGACCATGGGAGTATTAAACTGAGGTGTTTTACCACTCTAAAGGCCTTGATTGGTTTAAAACACACACTTGCATGTGACAAAATGCCAGTATTAGCAAGTATTCTCAAAAACACAGTAATTTAGGTCTTAAGGGAAAGCAAACAGCTGAAAAAAGAAAACATGCGTACAGTAACAGTACTGTATATTGGATGTTGGCAGCTCTTAAAGTGACAGCAGTCTAATATTGCTGCTGTCTGTCATTTATGTTGAACAGACAACAAAAGAGAGAAAATCTCTCACTGCTCTTGACTAAATCACTTTTGTAATTTAATAAGATATTAATATATTAAGTGAAGGATATGCAGTGCTTTTATACATTTGATTATTTTATACAAGCTTATTTATGCATTCTTGGTATTTTTTGTCCTATTGATTCGTTTATTCTCATATTCTTATTTAATTGCTGACTGTTTACTTGTCTTTAGTGAGCTTTTTAAAAAATAAATTTAGGCTAGAATTAGTTTTTAGATATTGACACTTTCATTATGACTTTCACATGGCATCAAAGATTTTGATGTCATAAAGGCCTTATTTAACGCAAAAAAAACCCCACAATTTACTGTTACTGTAAAAAAATGACTCATATCATGATATAAGATTTTGTGTACTAAAACATTTTTATTCTCTCTCCCACAGCATCTAAATCCCGCCCCTGCAGTGAAGAGTACCGTCGCATGCCTCCACCCAAACCCAAACGCAACCCCAACACCCAACTCAGCACATCCTTTGACGAGTCTTACATCCAAAACCACGGCAGCAAGGCTAAGTCGGCCTCTCTGCCGCGGCAACACAAAAAGAAGTCTGCATCTCAGAATCAAAGCCCCGCCCCTGACACTGACGATGAGACGGAACCTGTTTATATAGAGATGGTGGGGAACATCTTACGAGACTTCAGTCGAATTGCAGGAGCTAATGGCGATGAAGAGGACGATCAAGGTGAAAGTGTGTACGAGGAGATGAAATATCCTGCCTACGATGATTTGCCTTCATCTTTAGACCATGCGCAGTCACGATGGGAGCAATGTCCCACTCCTTTGGTGCCAGAAGTCGAACTTACACGACCCACCACTCCACGTGGTTCGCTGTGTGACATTCCCGCCCCATTCCCCAATCTGCTTTCCCATCGCCCTCCTCTACTAGTATTCCCACCTGCACCAGCCCAATGCTCCCCCAACTCTGACGAATCCCCTCTTACTCCATTGGACGTCACTAAACTGCCCATGTTGGACAACATGGGGTATGGGAAACCAGGTGCATCCCCAACTAGCGCTGACCCTGGACCACAGCTGGAGGCGCAGCAGGTGTCTGGTAAACACCACCACCACCATCATCATCATCATAATAAGAAGAAGTCAGCAGAGACTAAGGAGCAACAAACAATCACAGCATCAGGACGATCGTCTGCTCCTCCTCTGCCATCTGCGCTGTATAAAAGCGGCGGGTCATCTGCGGCACACGGCTACCCAAGAAGCCACTCCGCCTGCCCCTCCCCTGTCAGTATGGGTCGCGCTTTAACGCCGCTCACCCTGAAGCGTCCCCCGCCGTACGATGTTCTCGTGACCGGGACAATTCCTCGCAGTGCGTCTGGAGTTCCTCATGGATCGCGTGAGAGCGGGCGGCTCTCGAATTCCTCCAGCGTGCACGGAGGGTCCATGCAAAACGTCTCCACTGCATCTGGCTCAAGCTCAGGTTCGGGAGGTCGAGGCAGTCGTACGCCAACCAGTCCTTTGGATGAGCTCAGCAACCTGTTCTCTTCCGGACGTAATATGCTGAAGAAAGGTTCTGGAAGCCGAAAGAGTAAGGAGTCAGCAGATGGTGAGTAAAAATTCAGAATTGATCTAAACATGTTACAAAAAACAATATTTGGGGTCGGCAAGTCTTATATGCTGCATTTATTTAATCAGAAATAAGAGTAAATAGTAATATATAATAGTAAATATTATTACCATTTAAAATAATTATTTTGTATTTTAATATATTTTCAAATGCAGTTTAGTTTGACAAAGCTGCAATTTTAGCATCACTACTCCAGTCTACAGTGTCATGTGATCCTTCAGAAATCATTTTAATATGCTGATCAAGATTTTATTAGATTTAAATTGAGAAATATTCATCTTTTTTACATTATAATTAGCTTTTCTTTAAAAAAAATGTTAAACATCAACTTGGCAGGGTTTATAAATCTTTAAATTGTAATTAAATTAACAAAAATGTTTTTAGTTGTATGCACTGGTCAATAAATGGTACACAGTAATAATAGGATATTAGATTGAATTTCTCTCTCTCTTTTTTTTTTTTTTTTTTTACATATTGTTCACCTTTACAATAATAAAAATATTTAAACGTGTCTATTTTCTCATTAAATAAATAAATAAAAGAATGAATCTGGGCTACAGTGGAAGTGTATGAGACCAAGCTGTTAATCAAAAAGTTTCAAAAGTACAGTCACATGATGTAAACAATATGCATGTTAACACGATTTTTGAACATTTTGGAAAAAAAAGCAAAACATTGTTAAAAAGTAAAACTGTTTGAAGTAACTGAATTGGCAATGAAGTAGTAAAATTGGACAACACAACACCATAGACCCTAAAATAACTGTAAAAATGATGATAAAACCATTACAGCTCAAATAACACACATTTTTAACAGAAGAATATAATATATATAATATATAGAATAAAGAATATAATAGCCCATTTTAAGGGAGGTCTCATTTATTTTAAATTATTTGTGTTAAATTGTTTTTTTAAGCCACAGATACTGTCTGGAATATGTCCAAAATAGATTTCAGCCAGTTGACTGTTATAAATCGTCAGCCTATTAATATCAGTAGAAAATAATAAGACTTTTAATTAATTACATCCACAAATGTTAAACCCAGCAAATACCGTAATTGAAGGGTTAACTGCGAGATATCTGGGGGCGATTGGTAGCCGTCTCACTTACAGCTTCAAAGTGAGGGATGTTGTCTCATACAGCAAAGCCTGATTGGGTTTAAAGAGCGTGTGTAATCGTCTTGAGAGCTGCAGCTAAGGACTTTTTTCCAGACTGTTATTTTTTCTCATGTGTGGAGGAGAGATGGCTTTCATGTCCCATTTCCACGGTCCACTTCCATCACCCCAGGTGTGTCTGAGCCCGTTCACAGATTAAAAATCAAGCGTTCAACCTACGTATGCACAGACCGTTCACAGAGTGAGAAAATAACCCAGATTCTCCCACCCAAATAGAGCCTCTTCACATCAAATGTAAAGGTCGCCAGATTGTTGTTGGGAGCCTTCCTCGGGACTCTTTCACATCTTGATAAAATTGTAAAGGATTTATACATACTTCAGGTTAATGAGTCAAGGCTATAATGTTGAACCCCGAATACACACACTATTTTTGACGTACCTTTATAAGAAGCCAAACCTCAACTCAGCTTAAAATAATAAGGCATATATATACACTACACAGGAAAACACACACACTGAAGCAGGTCAGTCTGTCCATCACAGTCAATTTTACGCTACCCAGTCCAGCAGAGACACACAAACACACACAGACTCCTCCTGTCAGTATGTCTTCCATGGATCTGTGACTTGGGCTTCGTGCCTGACAGAGTGTGGAGGTGTGTGAGATTAACAGGCTGCCAGCAGTGTGCGTGTGTTTGCCTGACCTACACGGAGAGAGAACCCAGAGATAGTGAAGAATCTGTCACAGCGATACAAAACAAACCAGTATCTCATTCGCATTTATAGCTCAACACCAGCCTGCGAAGAAACACGGCTGTAAGCGCATGTGAGATTATGATCAGAATTCATCCTTTTCTGATATGTTCAGATTTAGTCCTTCTAAAATAAATTCATCCTTATTATTCTCTCTCTCTCTCTCTCTCTATATATATATATATATATATATATATGTAATCCCAATAATAAATACTAATAAACACCAATTTCTCCTTACACAAAAAGCCCTTTGTTTCTATGTCAGGTTTGAAGTGAATAAAATAAAATAAAATAAAATAAAGAAATGAAAGTTAATTTAATAATTACATTTTTATTTAAACATTTTTTATTGTAGAATGTTTTTTTTCCTCCAGATTATAAATATTTATGATCATTTTGGATTTACAATATCAGCCATAATATAAAAACATAAATGCCTAAATGTCTATGGCAGTGCCTGTTCCGGTTATTTCCGGTTATTTTGATATTACAGATGTTTTATGGGGTGCCATTGATTAAATAAACCTTCTTTTCTACAGATCTCATATTGAAAGTCACTCTTACTTAAACTTCCCACTTGGGCTGTAAATGGGTATTTTCAGATCCACCCATTTAGGAATGAAACAATCAGTGACTGAGCTCCTCCTGTTCAGGGCAGTTATCCCAGTCCAAATCCTGTTAGGGAATTCTACTACAACTCAGCATGACACCATTCGGCGCCAGAAAGACATACAGAGTCTGAACACGTGCCAGTGTCAAGTGGCAAGCGATAGTGTTTGTGCATTAATCTGTCTTAAGGATCAGTCTAATGTAAATGTGATGTGGGTTTGTTTTATTATGCCCTACAGTGCCCATAAATAGCTTTAAATATGACTTAACAAACGTCAGTCTCCTGCTACGCTTAATGTACAGTATGCAGCTGTATTTAAATTTAATAATGCTTTTCCTGAAGCATCGGAGAGCTTAATAGTTTCTAAAATTAAGTGTCTGAGTAACTTCACATGCTCTAAGGTTACATTAGCATATACTAATAATGATCCTACGCATTTAATATATTTGTTGGCATATATTAGCATAATTTAGAGACACAGAAGTGCTTACATTGTGGCCTGCTGTGACATAGAGAGCTGATCTGTGTAACGTGAACATAATGGCAGATCAGGTTAGCTGTCAGGCAGAGAACTGAGAATGTGATTGAGAAGAAATTCTTTCAAGCATGTGCCATTAAACAGAGACAAACTGACTCCAGTGCAACAAAATACTTTTATATAGTGTTATAGTTTCCATTATGATAATTTCATTCTGGCAGTTTCAAAACGCCTCTCTGTTTTCTATTCCATCTTATTTGCCTTTATGACAGCATAGATAACTTTTCTATGACATAACTATATATGTGTCCCTGGACCACAAAACCAGTCATAAGTGTTAATTTTTCAAAATTAAGATTTGTATATGATATGAAAGCTCAATAAATAAGCTTGGATGGATAGGGCAATATTTGACCGAGATACAGCTATATGAAAATCTGGAATCTGAGGGTACAGAAAAATCTAAACGCTGAGGAAATCACCTTTAAAGTTGTCCAAATTAGATCTTATTGATGCATATTATTAATCAAAAATTAAGTCTTTTGGTAAGAAATTGACTAAATACCTTCATGGAACACAAGGATTTTGGGCAAAAAAGAAAAATCAATAATTTTGACCCATACTATTTATTTTTGGCTATTGCTACAAATATACCCCAGTGACTTAAGACTGGTTTTGTGGTCCAGGGTCACATATATGTTTGTGTGTGTGTGTGTGTGTGTGTGTGTGTGTGTGTGTTCTTAACTGCTTGTCCTTGTGGTTAAAGTCTCATCTATGGAAGCTTTTTTCCACCTCGCTATAAAAAATGTAGAATAAATAAAAAATAAGAGTAATTGCAGCTTTATTTTTTTTTATAAATGCAACTGAATTCCTTCCAGTTGTAACTTTATGTCGCCAATGGTACTTTGTTTTCTCATAATTGCGAGATCTTACAATGTGACTTTATATCTTGCAATGGGGCTTTAAATTTCATTAATGCAACTTTATATCCCACATTGTCCCATTTTAAACTTTATTACACAATTAGCTTGCTTTTTATTTTTTACTCTGTGACTGAAACTGGCCTTCATACTCATCTGTTTCTCCCCGCCTCTGAGCCTGAGCCTGACAAATGCCTTAAGCTAAGAAAACTCTTAGTTGTAATTATAACCCAACGATCGCTAAAAGAGGTTTGGTGCAATCGGCGGCTGATCTTAAGATCCCGAAATGAGAACTGACCCTGGAGATAAACTACAACCTGTCTCTTGTTTGGCTCCTGCTGTGCCTTTCAGATTTGTTTCTGTGGTGTCGTTTGTGCCCATTACCTCGGAGTGCCAAAAGATATTTGGCATGGCATTTCACTCTAACTGGATGAGGACAACATGTTTCTGTGTTGGCTGCTGTTTGCAGAAAAGCCTTGTAGAACAACCTGACCCTGTGAACACTGACAAGAACACAGCACTGCCAACATACACCGAAAATTCACTCTGCTAATGGACTCACATTCACACACACACACCCAGACTACATCTAGGCATTGACCGTGTGCATGTTAATAAGTAAATATGATAAATTTGTCGCAGTCTTAGCATTAGCGGCCAACGCTAATGACAGTGGACTCTAATTAAATGTAGACTAATGGAGCAGGACACCACAGACTAATGGGATTTCAACAGACGTGGCCAGACAGTGTGTGTGTGTTACCAAAGAGATAAAGTACGGTAAATAAGGTTTTTGAGTAGCTAATGTGAGACCAGAATGCAAAATAAGCTAACATTTCCAACGTCAGCAGAGGACTATACGAGATATGAATATGAGAATATGAGAAATTTCTTTTCACCAAATATAGCCTATATTTTTTTTTTAATGAAAATACTGACAAAATATAAAATGTATAATATCTTTACATTTGAACTGACATAAGAAATAACTGAAATAAATGTCAAAAGTGTTTAATTCACTAAAATGTAGTCAGACTACACTGGCTGAGCCAAACTGTATGTTTATGAATCATGAAAATGAACTCATAATGAATAAGAGTCATTCATTCAGGAATCATCCCATACTGATTGTGCCATTACTGTATGTTTATGATTCCCTAAAAAGAATTGGCTTTTAAGAATCGTCTAAGAATCGTTTGTTCTGGAATCGGACGACACTGGTTGCACCGTATTGTATGTTTTTTTGATTCACTAAAAATAATTAACTCATAACAGTCAATAATTAGAAAATCGGAGTTGTGGATTCTGTATGTTCTGTATGTGAATTAGGTGCTAAAATGAGTATAAGATGCAATCGCTATGGAACAGCATGGACGATTCTGTTTTGCAACCCTAGATGCAATGCTGCACGCACTGAAATGAACTGAAGTAGCTCATGCCTTTTATTAGCATTAGGCTTCAGTCGCTAGACACACACACACACTGATGACATATGCTGATGTCACCTTCAATTCCTACACCCATAAGTGTCAGACGATATAGCTAGGCACACGTCTATATGGAAGATACGGACATGCATTCAGATACTCTTGCCAGCTGAAATAATTGAAAAGCTTTCATCTGTTAGTAAAGCAATTTCCCTAATGTCTTCAGAGCCAGTGAAAGACGTGATGAATGTGACTGCTAATGGATCCCCTGTGAGGGGAGAGAGATTAAGAGAGAGATGAAATGAAAAAATACAAAGATAAAGGGACTGACTGTATAAAAAGGAAAGAATGGAGTGTTAAAACAAAGAAATGTCAAGTTTGAGCATAAGTAAACATGTCTTCTATTGTTATTTTTTGAATATTTACTCAATGCTTTAATTATTGCACAAGCAATTGTAATTTAAACCATGCATATTTATGTATATATATATATAAAAAGTATAGCATGTGAACTAGTACAGTAGTAGCATGCTATAATACACTGTTGACATATATTTCATGTTTAATATAGCATATGGTGTCCATTTATTTTATTACCAGAAACGATTTAACTTTATTTATTTATATGTTCAATATATAAGAATATTACAGGGTATAAAATGTTTTTGAGCATAAATAAAGATAAATTAAAATGCTTTAGCGGTTTGATCAAAAAACGTTAACTTTTTTTTTAATTACTGTTAATATTCTGGTTTTCAAAACTGTTATCATATTATACATATTGTTATTATATTTCATGAATGCAGAAACTCTAACCTAACTCTAAATTCTAAGCACACTTTGTGTGTTTATACGCATACTGAATACTGTAGAAATAGCAATAGGATAGTGTGGAATTTGTTTTGGCTCTTTTGTGACACCTAGAGATAATAAATACGTATTGCAGCATTGTTACAAATTCAAGCACTCATGCATGAAACTGCAAAATCATTCTCATAAAATCACAGAGCTGGAGAATTATACTGCATACTCAGATCTCTACCTCCTTTTCTCTCTTCTAGGTGAAGGTAAAGGCAGAAGTGACAGCAGGGACAGAGCCCTTCGTAGCTCTTCTCCGAAATCACAGGATTGGGAATCGCCCACAGGACAATCAGCCACGCCCAGTCGGTTCGGCCGCTCCTCCATCAGCCCGACCACCATGCTCGGAGGTGCGTCCTATCCATAAAAACAAATGAGGATGTTCACATTAAGTATTTAAAGGGGTCATACAAAAGCAATTTTCCACAAGCTAATATGATTGTTTAGGATCTTAATGGAAAGTTGGTAATATAGATTGCTTTAAAATTTCTCAAAGACAGTGTAAAAACGCTCATTTTACCCAGTCAGAAACAGCTCTTTTGAAATGTGTACTTCCCCTTTAAATCTTCACGAGCTCCACTAACCCTGCCCCTCTTTTCCGGACGCTCTCAGAGGATCTTTTTTTTTTTTGCCGTTTTCAAAGTTGAAACTTTCTAATCAGCACATTATTATGAAAGGCGATTTGCAAAGATTCATTAAAAGACATTCTACTCACTGCTTCTGTAGGTGAGGCTGGATCATGAATGATTCGCGCTAACAAAACAGCATTTCGACGTTTCCCTTCAGAACCAAATGTAACGTTAATCTTCAGCCTCTTCAGTCACTCAGATGTCGGGGTAAATGACTACTGCTGTGTTCATTAATACATTCAACAACAAAACACCTCAATCTCTTAGGAGTCATGCTTGTCTCTGTGTCTCGGTCTGATGA
>JAUMHR010000069.1:14321649-14331684 GCA_032361145.1 Enteromius fasciolatus
TAAATACAATTGGATTCAGGTGCTCACCAAATAAGTACCTCAATAAACAGAATGAAGTATGTTTGTGTAGAAATGTAACAAAGACCGGCATGAAAAGCTTAGAGAGCTTAGAATACTCAAACAGATACTGATTTAGGAGTAAACTGCAGTGGTCTTTTATTTTTTTTATATATATCTGTGCGTGTGTTACTGATAAAAACCCTGCTATCACCTACATTTGCATATTTTCTCTGTATATTTTTGCTAATTTGGGGTTTTCTCTATAATTCCATAGATTTCCCTAGCAGAGTAAATATAAAACAATATGAAACTGTTCACAGTCATGATTAAATAAGAGTTGAAACCACTTTGTAAAATAAAACTAAACAGCACAGTCCCAAAACCAAACCAAGCAAACATAACTAAAGTTTGGGAATTATTAAAAACAAATCAGTGAAATATGTTTCGCCTTGCTTTATGTGCATTTGTGTTTGGTTTAGAATGTAGAAATGCACAGATGAAAACTAATCCAAATTTCATTGCATTTCTTTGCTAAACACCATACTGTATAAATATATTAAAATGGGATAAAATTATTATACACTGAGTGATGAGATTTTTTGACTGGATTTTCTTTTTTAATATTTAGGTTTTCTTTAACACGTGTTGAACATTATCTTGGATGTCACTAATTAATTTTCCTCATACTATAGAATGGCAGTTATGCATTATGAATTGTAAAAATGACATCCGTTATTATGTAAATGGAATTAAATAGGAAACAAATGTATCAAGGATACCCTCATACTAAAACAAAAGAATAACTTTAATATATTTACATACAACTATAAAACGGTTAAACTATTCACGGTGTTCAAGTCAACCGCATCACTCTGGCAACATTGTTGTTTGCTCTATTCTTTGTGCTAACTCCTCCTTTCCCTGAGGGCACCATTAAATGTTTCCCTGTTCTTTCTTGTTCTCATGACACCTTCTTACCTGTCATGAGTAAAAGAGATTGAGCTGAGAATTGCTGCAGACATGCACTGAAAGGAAGGGAATGTAAAGCATGATTACCCGGTTTTAAATGAAATTATTTTTTTGTTTTTCGTGGTGTTAAGACCTTGTTTTAGACCTCTTAGAGGTCATCTATATGCAAGTGTAGTCCCAACAAGTTGTCAAAATAAAAGCTCAGCACACACAGGTAAAATTTACAGTCTTTGTCTTCCAAGAAAAATGGACCAAAAACAATTCTTGTTCTGAGAAGTGTACACATTTTTCTTTCCCAGTGGAATGTTCTATAGAAGCATTAGAACGAATTTCTTTTTTTTCATAACAATGTCACATGATCTTTCAGAAATCACTTGAATATGCTGATTTTAAGAAACATTGCTTCTTGTTATTATCAATGTTGAAAGCAGCTGTGCTGCATGGTGTCTTTGTGGAAACCATGATACCTTTTCCAGGATTATTTGGTCAATAGGAATATAATTTATGAATATAAAGATTAGTAACAAGTTAGTAAGGTTTGACCAATTTCATGTATCCTATAGTATTATTATTATTATTTTTCAATAGTAGGGCGTCAAATGTTTTCTAAATATTTATATTTTATATCTTGCAACAGTTTACTTACTATTTATATACTGAATTTATTTCACTAAACCTAACCAGTGTATGGAACTTAATCTTGCATTAGTGTTTTTTCGAGAGTGTAATATATAAAAGCATAGCTTCTGCTGGCCTGGCTTACCCATCAGTGACTCAAATTACCCTCATGCTGTTGTGACCACAGCCGTCAATCAAATACACCCACACACTTATACTAAAATTCCCATCTCTTTCTCTCTCACACACACACACACACACACATCCTGAGGTGTGGAATGTGGCTTGTGATCAGATCAAAGACTTTACACTCTCGCTCAACAACACACACTGCAGTGCTGTATGTGTTTGCTCTGTATACTTTCTAACATCATGACCCAGAAAACACAAAGGTCAGTAGATCACACCACGCCTCAGATCTGTTATACGACACACATGTTTATCAGAGTGCGCGTGTATATTAGTTCTTGAAATGTCAAAGGCAGTGTAACATATCCCAAATGTCACTGTGTGTGTGTATATGTTTATCTGTGAAGGCTGAGACTCAATGTTAAAGTAATATTTAGCTAATGATATACAGCAACTGTAGCGCCAAGAATAACAGTATGCCACATACGCTCATATAAGTACGCTGTGATTTCACTCTAATGTCTCGCTTAATTAAAGCATCTTAATGACATCACTAGGACATATAACTTATAATGTGGCTCTGTTACGTCATAACTAGAAAGGCCGCAACCTGTTCCTTTGTGGTTGTAATGTTTAAAGGGGTCATACAAAAGCAATTTTCCACAAGCTAATATGAATATTTAGGATTTTAATGGCAAGTTTGTATATAGATTGCTTTAAAATTTCTCAAAGATAGTGTAAAAAATGATCATTTTACCCAGTCAGAAACAGTCAGTGTACTTCCCCTTTAAATCTTCACGAGCTCCGCTGACTCCGCCCCTCTTTTCCGAAGCGCTCTCTGAGGATCTTTTTTTAGCCATATTCATAATGAAACTTGCTAATCAGCACATTATTAGGAAAGGCGATTTGCAAAGATTAATTAAAAGACATTATACTCACTGCTTCTGTAGGTGAGGCTGGATCATGAATGATTTGCAGGAACATAAAGGTATTTCAGTTGATCAAGGGCGCGTTTCCCTTCAAAACCAAATGTAATGTTAATCTTCAGCCTCTTCAGTCACTCAGATGTCGGGGTTAAATGACTACTGCAATGCTCCTTAATACATTCAGCAACAAAAGACCTCAATCGTTTAGGAGTCATGCTTGTCTCTGCATGTTGGTCTGATGACGGTTCACTCAGGGCGGGTCTGAGGTAAGACACCAGTTCAGTCCGTGTGACACGCTGCTGTCAATCAACTATTGTGGGAGTGGCCTCTGTCTGTGTGACACCACATCAACATGCATTTGATAATGGCTTGATTTTAGAAGAGGCAACTTATTCTTCTTTTAATTTAATAAAAATACTTGTGGATCTTTATCATTGTAGGGTGGTTGTATACACACACTCCCAACACACATTTCAGTCCAAACAGCTTGAAAAAGTGCATGTACCACCGTATGACCCCTTTAATGGTGGCTACTCATGCCTGTGTATATTGTAATATAAACAAACCTAGCTTATTGGTTAATCCAATGTCATTATCCGAGTTCCATAACTAACGCATGCATTAAACACAAACAGATTTTGCTTTTAGCTCTATTACAGACATTTGACTCTTCTCAACCTGACTTTCTGTAAGCTATTGAGATTCATTGTGTCTTGAGATTCTTAAGGAGTTACAGTAGCTTCTGTCTGTGACAGTCATCCTCTTTCTGTCTCTGACAATTTCTCTTTGTTTAACAGTGAATCTCAGCACAAATATATCTATACTGTTAGTAATAGTATTTACTCTTATTCAAGTGAATGAAAACACGCATAAAGACAAGCTAAGTACTTCCTAGGCAATGTTAACCTTAGTAAAAATAGCATTTGTTACATTGTTGAGGCAACCTGAATTACCTTCATTCATCTTCAGAACATAAATTAAGGTATTTCTGATGAAAACCGAGAGATTTCTCACCCTAGAGAGCAACACAAACTGACACATTCAAGGTCCAGAAACATACTAAGGACATTGCGTAAATTTATAAAGCTACGAATACAGTACTTGCACAAAGAAAACACAAATAATTGCATTCAGCGATTCTTGTATTCAGCCAAGAGTACCATGATGCATTATACATTATTACACAAACAAAAGTGCATCATTAGTGATCAAACCAAACAGCCTAAAATCAACTTGAACGTTTAACGCAATAAATACTGTAGTTGACCAACATAAAACCTTTTGGTTTAAAACTGAAATGCGTATAAATAGTACGGCAAATAAAAATAAAAAGTCATGATATTTATAAAATGTACTTTGGCGTAGGCTACGGTATGACACCCATGTGTTTGGCATGCATAGAATTTTCGTGTGCATACGATACAATTTTTTTTTTATGCAGTTTTCACATACATTTGATACACATCTACCCCACAACCCTAATCCTACCCATACACACCATTTGTGCATCCCACACATCTTATTTGGTGTACTTTTTATTCGCACATTCATGAGATGGTCCTTCTTGCCCATTATATTTCACTAACATGATCAGAACTTTTTATTGCAAAAGTAGGTACCATGCATGGATATGTAAGAAACAGAACAAAGCATCAGTTTACTGTAAACAGTATCACTGACTAGGAAGATACAAGAGATCTCTTGGCTAAAAGTATTAAATAAATTGTATACAGTCACATCTTCTTCTTAAAAAGGCTTGTTCAGTAATGGAGCCGTAGCCATCGAAGACTTCACTGGTATTTCTTCTAAAGCACAAACACATTCGCACAGATGATTTATTGTGCGCATGGCCTAAACTGACTCGGCACCCTGTGTGCCCGGTAAATCTCAATCGCTCACAACCACTGAGGAATCCTTTGACATTAGCCTACAGAGCTCAGAGAGGAAGTCCTGTGAGGACAGAGGGTCTTGGGCATTAGCAGGAGTGCAATGTTCTTTCAATGACCTTTAACCGACTAAGAGATAAACACATAACAGACTTATCAGAAAAGGTTTGCAAAAACCTCAAATGTAAAACTGAGAGAAAACAAATGATGTAATCTGCATGTGTAGAACTGTATACTGTGTCCTACTGTTATTTTAAACCGATTCAAAGAAACATGTTCATTTAATTAGACAATGACGTAACATAACACTGTTTTTCATTGCACCGTGATGCCACCACTACCAGTCTAAATCAACTTTTTGCATTAACCAACAGAAAACATAAAGAAACTAGTTCATATAGTTCACTAAAAAGCATTCGTGCTATTTTTTTGTATGCACAGCACGAGTTGCGGCCGAACCGGAAAAAGAAATTAAAACAAAACCGTATTTTGGACTTCTGACATAATCCATTAGATTACACAAAATTAAAAACTAATTTGCATGCCAATGTCTGCCATGTTTATGCTGTAAACTTTGATTTGTCACATGACCTGTGCAAGCAGTTAGCGACTCGTTAATTTTTTTTATACTTTTAATCCACTTTTGAATAATAGTGTTTAATAATAATAGTATCGCATTGTATTCAAACCAACGAATAACCTTAATTAGCTATATTACTTTATCAATATTAGTATTAATATTTTATATTAAATGAAATGTTGCGAATTGATTGGAGAACATATTATTTTGAGCCCAGAGCAAAACAGATGACTTCTATAGACTATATTACACTTAATTAAAAACAAAAATACAATTGCATAGTTTATATTGTGCAGCACAACGTTCTTTGAAACTTGAACGACCCTGTTTGCAGTTGCCTTTGCATACCTCACTGTGAAAGAAATTGGCTAATATATCATACAGCAGGGCTTTAAGGTCAGATGAGTCTTCAGCTGCACGCAGGATATCTTGGATTAAGCAGGATCGTGTTGTTTCCCTTACCCTAGAAGGTGAAAGAACATCCCGTCTCTAGCAAATAAGCGTCTTCTCAAACCCTGTCCTCAGTGCGATACATATCACCTATTCAGACTACACACTAATCCAGTGTTTACGACTTCAGCTGAATGCTCGCATTCTACTACAGTGTATCCTTTACCTAATCCGAGTCACACACGCCGAAACTGAATTACCCCCGAAACGTCCCTCGTCCTGCTTCAGATGAGCGCCGCATGACCACCGCTGTATTTTTGGACTGTTTGTACCCAAAACTCGCCTGATTAGGATCCGAGTTCACCGAGCTATATTTAGAGAGAGAAAAGGGAGTTTGAGTCAAAGATCACGTACGGGTTGAGGGAAAACAACACTGAGCGAAAGGAACTTCACGACCCACTTCCAAAACCACATCTAACGCCCATTCAGAGAAACGCGGCAGCAAAATTATTGGCGTGAGCGCAGCTGTTTCAACTGTATGTATCAAAATGATTTAAAACGTTTGACAGCGCTGCTCGGCTTCCAACCAAAATTGTTTTTGTTCCCGCCATTGAAGTGTGCTTTAAAACTAGCGGAGGCCTGCCTCTAAATATGTCTGATTGTTCCGAAGTTTCATGTGGCTGCAAACCGATCGCCCCTCACGTTTAGACTTTTAAAGCTAGCTAGGAAGCTAACTGTCAGAGCAGAGCTCGGGCCGCTAACTCAAAGCTTAATGACTGTTTATCAGTGGTTTCGGCCTTACTGTTAATGAAAGGGTGGCCTACCACCTCAAGAGCCTTGTCATCTCCTCTTGGCCTCTGATAAAAGCGCCCGACTCTCCGGGCTTTGATAATTTTACCCTAAAAAAGCTAAAATGTAGGACTTGGCAGTCAAAGAAGCTGCACAACAGACTTTGTCAGACCACTTGTTGTGCCTTCAGGCTTGAAAGGCGTTTTAAGAGGCCAGATACTTGGCTGAATTAATGGTGCGTTTGGTGTCGAGGCTCTGAGGTGACCCACCGACTTACTGGAACTGGCTTTCCCCCCTTTCACGTTTAATTAGCAATTAGCACGTTGGGAATTCTTTGGAATTTTGATCCGATGTGCAATTATGTGAAGCCCGACCATGAAACGGTCAGTTGGTCGTAGACAGACGCAAGCATGCAAGCCTATGGTATGAACGTTTTCCCCTCCGTCTGAGTTCAGCGCTACCCTTCTCAGAGTCAGATAAGGACACATCTGCTGAGTATTATCCCCCAGACTGCCGTGGGGCCCCTTTATACATCAACCCCTCACATACTGCACACACACATACATGTACACATGCACACACCCCCTCGTGGTTTTCTTCCCGTCTTTGTTTTCTCCTTTTATTTTCTGCCTCCAATGCATGGTTCTTTTAAACCTATGTTTTAACTTTCAGATCTTTTGCTAGTCAACTACCTTTTTTCTGCTTACTTTTTATCTTTTATTCATATCTCTTTCCTCCAGGCCTGGAGACCCAGGATAGTCCTGGTCCACCCAAACTCAAATTTGACCCACCCAAACAACCACCTCCTTCTCTAACAGGAGTTACCTATTCTGGTGGCATCATGCTGCAATGTAAAGCAAAACAGAGTAGTACCATGGTTCTTCTAAACCTTTTTCCTCAGTTATCTTCACTTGCTGAGCTCTCCTAATTTCCACTATGTTTTTTTTGCGTACATATCCATACATACCTGAATCCCTCCTGTTGCATATCGCACACAGCTGATATGTGATGCCAGTGCTTTGTGTTTATCTGCTGGATGATATAAAACTAAACAGAAAGATGATTTGTACTGTGTTTAGTTTAACAGCTGGGACCCTCTGCTCTCCGAGTGCTTTAAAACCTGGTATATCTGTGGATTCTGTGCCTGTGAAGAAGATGAAACTTTACCACAGCAAAGCAGAGAAACCCAAATGTGTGCTTTAAAAAAACACTGTATGTCTGCATGTTCTGGAATTGGACCTCTGTCATTCTCTCTGCCTAATGAGAGACCATGACTACATGTCTGGCATTCCTGTCAGTCAGCTACCTGGTTACCTATAAACACTTTATAAACCAGGTGTGTGTGTGTTTGTGAGGAAGAGGGGGGTTTAAAGACTTTAAAAGCTTGCTTTGTTAGTGCATGTCGGCTTCATTGTTTCAATACAGCTCATTGCCCTTTGTCATAAATGTTTCTGAGCACCAAATCAGCATATTAGACCCTGGCAACAGTTGCAGTGAGTTT
The DNA here is from genome assembly GCA_032361145.1 of Enteromius fasciolatus. Lineage (NCBI taxonomy): Eukaryota > Metazoa > Chordata > Actinopteri > Cypriniformes > Cyprinidae > Enteromius > Enteromius fasciolatus. The sequence continues at coordinate 14,329,438 of JAUMHR010000069.1, forward strand.
TGTACAAGCGAATACCAAACACCGAATAAGGTGAACGAATGGAAGTAAACTAATTGCTTTTATTTGATTATACTAACTAAATACACACAGACCAAGCAATTGAGCGACAGTTTGAAGTGCATCAGTTTCGCTTCTATTCACAGTTGCTTTAATATGTCTGAACCTGCGCATCACTAATCTGAACCAGTGAATGGCACACACATGAGTTTACTGAGGCTAATTAAGTTAAACGAGGGTATCCGAGGACACCATCGTCAGTGAGAGCACTCACAATCAGGGCCGATGAAAGCAAGGACACTGCCTTCTCATGCGGGACTTTTTGCCAGGCTGCATGATCCAATCTCATTAAATACTAAATGCAATCAGGGTAAAATGCCAGAAGCTAACAGGTTAAGATCTCGAGTGTATATCCACCTAAGTTCCTCCAAATCCCACATAAATTGACCGCACACACACACACAGTAAGGATATCCTTTTGTCTGTTGCTGGCCCGTCACTGAGCCCCTGCTGAAGGAATGTCTGTGGAGAACTCCATTGATGAGGTACAACCTCATGTCATTCTTTCCTTCTCTGCATTCTGAAAGACTTTCCATATGTTGCAGGCCTCTAGAGTCCAGTCTACGTGCCGCAAAACCAGACTCTCCTGTTGAGTACCTGACTATGGAAACAAAAGCCAAGACGTAGTAAAATCTAACTAGAACAGATGTATAGGTAAAACCAACTGTTATGCCAGGTCTGGAATTTATTTTTGGAAAATGCATATCAAGAATGCATTTCTAAAATCCAAAATCCAGTAGAACAGTAATATTGTCAAAATATTTGACTTTAAAAATAGCATTTTCTATTTTTATAGCAAAACAGTGTCTTCAGTGTCACATGATTTTTCAGAAATCACTGTAATAATTTAATTTGATGCTCAAGATACATGCAAAAAATGTTGTGTATGGTAAGATTAATTGATTCACATCAGTGCGTCAGCATAAAAGTTAATGCATTGGTTTTAAAAAATTGTGCATTGGAATTTCAGCAAATGAAATTTATTTATATAATTATTAGTAGATGCACTATACTTTTATTATTTAGAAAGTGAACAATATTTTATACAGTATGTAGATTTCTCCTCTCACTATTTCTAGTGCACATTCTTTTACCATTATTCTTGTTACGTAGATATAGTATGACATATCACAGTATTGAGACCAAGGCATTAAAAGTCAAATGCAATTAATTCAACAAATTGGTTAATTTATGTTTTTCTGTCTGAACCAAATAAATAAAAGCTAATTATCTGTACAATATTGAATTGCAAAAACAGCATATTTCTTTTCCATTGCATTGTGTTGCACTGAAAAGCATTGTGTTAAATAGGGCTGAAATCAGATTGCGCTGCATGTGAATAGTATTGCATCATATCTGTAGCTGCTTCATATGTATTTTTTATGTATCATATCATTAGTTATGCTGGCTATCCAACAATGCCTATTGCATCAGTCTCTAATTATACTGCCCTCCAATAATATTGGCACCCTTGGTAAATCTGAGCAAAGGTGGCTGTGAAAATAAATCTGCATTGTTTGTGCTTTTGATCTTCATTCAAAAAAGTAAAAAAAGTCTAACCTATCAGGAAAGTGAAACAATTGAAAATGGGAAGAAAAACTCATGACGCAATAAACGTTTTTCTTCAATACATGTTGGTCACAATTATTGGCAGCTAATTATTGCTATGTTCTTTTCCCAGGATAACAGCTCTGATTTTTCTCCTGTAATGCCTGAAGAGTTTGGAGAACACCTGATAAGAGAAAGAGAGCATTCCTTCATCCAGAATCTCTCCAGACCCTTTAGATTACCAGCTCCATGATGGTGCTTGTGTTCTTTAGTTCTCCTCACTCAGGGTTCAGGTCAGAGGACTGGGACAGACATGGCAAAATCTTAATTTTGTGCTCAGTGACTAATTCTTGTGTTAAATTTGATGTCTGTGTTTGGATTATTGTCTCAGTGGAAGAGCCAACCATAGCCCATTATAAGATTTCTAACAGAGTCAGTGAAATATAGATTTGTATCTGCTTGTATTTGATAGAATCCAAGATGTTTAGAACCTCCAGCAGAAATATAGACCCACAACATCAGAAACACAGCAGTATACTTCATTGTACACATGGAGTACTTTTTATAAGGGGCTGTTTGACTGTTTTTTTGAAGGTTTTCTGACCCTGAGACTCAACTATTTTCTGCAGTTCTCCAGCTGTG
>JAUMHR010000069.1:14379732-14391184 GCA_032361145.1 Enteromius fasciolatus
AGGTTTACCTTAAGCAACATCCTAAGGTATAGTTCGGCGAACACACGTAGGAAAGGTATAACTGTAGTTAAGGTATATCTTTAGAGTCTTCGTAGCGCGCTAAGAGACAACGTTATCGAAGAACGCAGCCCAAAACCTTAAATTAAATTCTCTACCTTGACTTCCTCGTAACCCACTACTGCCAGGGTCTCCACACTCTCCCTTGGGACCAGTTGGTCCAGTTTGTCCTTGGGATCCTGGATTTCCAAGCCTACCTATCACACCTGAAACATGTTTTGATCATAAAGTGTATCTGATAACAGTCATCAGTGCTGTGATATTTCTCCTTAAAGACTGGTTCCTTTTCAACTCATGTATTTTTATTTTAAGATAAATGTTTTTAAAAGACATTTAAGAGTCCAAAAAAGGCTTTTTTAGTTCAATACAAACTATGTAACCAAACATCAACTAAGTATGACAAAATATTCCATGCATGTTCTTGAAAAGCAGAATACATGTGAAATTTAAGAAATTAGGATCTAATTTATTTCAGATTTACAATTACTTCACTAAACTAAGCTCCATTCTGTCAATTTGTCACAGATTTTGTGACCACTAAATGTCCGCCACGTTATTTTCAATTAATTTAAAAATTATCCTGATTTGAATCTATTGGTTATATCATGAACCGAGTAAAAACCAAAAGTGCACTAATCCAAAAACTTAGTACCATTTAGAGAATGATTATATATTGAATGTCACATCTAGAATTGGCACTCAATTATGAGCAGAAGTATATCAGAAACTTTTTTCCAGTTACAATACTCTTATTTAATATTAAATACTATTTTACAATACTCAGTTTGTCTTATTTCTCTATAATACTCTCATTCTTTCAGTCGTATCATTTCTTTTTTCAACCAAACTGAGAGAAAGCTCAGTTTTTAATTCAGAAACTATTACTATATATATACCTTTAAAACCAGGCATTCCTTTAAAACCAGCAGCTCCAGGTATGCCAGGTCCACAGGGAAGGGTATCACCTATTTAAAAAAAAATCTTCCATCTAACATTTGAACAGTAGTGTGCATTACACATCATTGACAGATTTTAACATCCTCCATTCGGACATTTGTTTTCAACAAATTGTTTTAGTAAACCTTACTTAGCTTACTAAACGCCTTGCTTACCTTGAATGCCTTTAGGACCAGGATATCCCGTTTGGCCTTGAGGTCCTGGTTCCCCTGGTTCCCCCCGTCGCCCAACTGACCCCATCATAGTAGGGCCAGGAGGACCAGTTGGACCTCTGGGGCCTTTTACACCAGCAGCTCCTGGACCCCCCCTCTCACCTGGCAAACCATCAATACTGTCTCCCTGGAACGTTTTATTTACATTTTTTTAAGAAATTAATTTAGAAATTAAACAACAATTGTAAACTTCTGCATAAATAAATATTCCTATTTATATATATATATATTTATATACATTTTTTGCTGTCACATCACAGGACACACTGATACATCAACTATATCTATAAATCTATCTGTCAATTTATCTATAATTTAATTGAAAGTGTTTTAGGGTATAATTTAATGGCTTGGTTTGAATAAATAATGTCTGTAAATAACAAGATTGTAAGGATGGAAAAATCGATTGATCAGCTGAATGAAATGGCAGTAAGGAGGAAAGCTTTGGCTATAAGTGGAGAAACAACACACCTTCATGAACTTCACCTTTACAAGAACTTCTGAAATCATTACACAGTAATACTGCACAACTATCTATGACTTGTGTCATTTTATAATTGTTTACATTTCTTACCGGAAATCCAGGATCTCCAAGGCCTCCCATCTGCCCATCAGCCCCTCTCCTCCCATCAGACCCTGGTTTTCCAAATGGTCCAGCAGGTCCCGGGTCACCTTTATCCCCTTTTTTATATTATGCAGAGTTCTGATCAGTGCATGTTAGCTTATATATGACAGATTTGATGGATAATTTTCAAAAATCTAAAGAAATGTAAAGCTTTAAAATCACAGTCCTGACATAATGCTCGAGGATAAAGATATTTCTATTTTAAATATTTTCATTATGAGGCATTTAATATCATATTAGTTCATGCTGTATTATAACATAGTGTAACATTGGAGACATGGGCATGCAGTTGACACATAGAACCAATCCTTAAATGTTATACCATTTTTGCGTTAGTCTTGAAAAAAAACTGAATATATGCTTCACCCTTTTCGCAGACCATCATAACCTCTCCTTTCTCTCCTTTACACCCTTTGACACCTACGAAGCCTCTGGGACCCTTAGAAACAACAAGAGACACAAACAAAATAATAAGACACACAAGCACAATACAAATATATTGGATTTCAACCAGGTTTACGTACAGTTACGCCTCTCCCACCCATCTCTCCTCTGGGTCCTATATCACCAGCAGGACCGTGGAACCCTCTTGGCCCTGGACGACCTTGTACACCTGGAGGGCCTGGGGGGCCAAGATCCCCAGGTAGATCACCAAGGGGGTCACATGCACATCCCCCATCAGGACCTGAAAAGAAACACACAAGCCTTTGTGCTCATACTTGGGTTAGAAAATATGCACTCTTTGCTGCCTACTAAATGGACATGGAACAACAAATAACTTTACAGCTTGGATGAAAGAACTAAAATCAATCAGCACCACGGACAGCACCAGAAAAAGAAACAAAAATGTACTTGGACAATTAAGTCTCATCTAAAATCTAAATTGCATTACATAAAATTTCAAAAGAGCACATATTTTAATGCAATGTTTGACAACTTAAATAGACCCTCAAACAGCATTATGTAAATGTATAAGCTCACCTTTTCTCCCCTGAACACCTTTTAATCCAGGAACTCCTCTATTTCCAAACTGCCCGGGTTCTCCACGGTCACCAGGCACACAGTAGCAACCTGTTCCACAGACAGATACTCTCATTACAGTGCATTAGCCGTATTTCTTTAGCTCTTAAAGCTAATGCCTTATGGATCTAAGTATTATGTAACATGTATAAAGATGCTGGATAAATGCATGTAGCATGTGACATTGTGCTCACCGTAAACTGTTCACTCGAAACACATGACGAGACAAATGTTGACACCGTAACAGGATGGACAAACACACAAAAGACAACATGCAAGCAGGCAAACAAAGAAGAATGACATGCTTTGAAGAACAAACAATAACATCAGTGATGATGAACATACATCGACATTATCAATAATGTCAGCAAAATGAGACATAGGTTAGTGCGTCTACACTAAACATGCAAAAGGTTTTATAAAAATTAATACCAAATAAAATGAAAAGATTAAAAAATGACAAAAGGCATCGCAATGACAATATGCAGTTATGAAAAACTGCACTATAATCAATAAACAAAAGCATTACTGCAACCAAGTAAACATTTACATGCTCTCAAATTTCTAATTATAAAGACTTATGGTTTTCATTTCGTGCCTCTCCCTAACATGCATTATGAGTGTGTGCAGATCAATCACATGCTTTTATTTGTTTCTGGCAATGTTAATGTAAACCCGGGTCCCCTGCCTAATTCAGTAAATTTACATCATCTCTCTCCATCAATTTGTCATGGCTGGTTTGAACTAAATCCACATCCACTCACCAGGATTGCCAGGATTTCCTTTTTGTCCTTTTGGCCCAGGATGGCCACGTTTTCCAGGTTCCCCTAAGGAAGAGCGATTATGTGTTTATTTATGTATATTGTTGTTTTAATTATTATTTTTTTTTGATTAATAGACATTTCTACTAAAAATTTTAAATAAATGCTGCTCTCTGAACTTTCTATTCATCAAAGAATCTTAGAATAAATGTTGGTTTATTGAGCAGAAAATCAGCACACAAGACCAATTATATATTTGCTTATATATGAACCAATACATAAATAGAACAATGTATGCCACAAACACAAACAATACAATAATGCTTTCAAATCATTGTAATGTCTAGGAAAAAACATACTAATAATATTTTGAGACTTATTTTTTTTTAAAGAAAGACAGAAAATGTAAAATATTACCATAGTTTATGTTTATGTATATTCTTCCTGGGTCACCTTTTTCACCAGCGAGTCCATTAAGACCCGGCAAACCAGATTCACCCACTGAACCTTAAAGCAGAGCAGAGTTAGAAAAAAAATCAAGAACAGAAAGAAAAACACACATGAAGACATCTAATTATATAAATACCTTACAAATATGACATTTAAAATAATTCAGACCTCTTATAGATGGTCCTGGATTACCAAGGGGTCCAGGTATACCCACTGGCCCTCTATCTCCAGGAGGTCCAGCAACACCAGGAGACCCACTATCTCCAGGTTGTCCTAGAACACATACAAAAAAATCATAAGACTTTATAATGCACAATAAAATTTTTATTATTTTATTATATATTTACTTTTTGCTTTAATTGTAAATTATACATTTAATATATTAAAACAATGATACACTGAAAACTCTCAAAACAGACCCACCTCACCTGAAACTCTCAATATGAAGAATTGTAGCTTGCTAAAGGGTTACTTCACCCCAAAATGAAAATTTAGTCATTAATCACTTAATTACATCATAACCCCCATCTCGTTTGAAACTACATTACATTAAAGCTACATTTGGGGTGGAGTAATCCTTTAAGAAATAAAGTGACGCAAGCTTCATGGTAAATACTGTACCTCACCACAGACAGTAAATGTCTTTGTGTTTGATCTAGTGTTAACTATTACCTATCATTTTGTTGTAATGGAGCTTATCTTCTCCTTGAGGTCCACACTCTCCTGGGGGTCCCTGTTACACATTCACAGCAGCGTCAGCAAACAAATGACAACATACCATAAACAGTTAACTGCAAGTAACTAAATCAATTGCTTTTACAGTATACAATATCTAATCAGAATGCGCGTCTGACCTTTGGCCCTGGGTTACCATATAGACCAGGGAGACCATTATCTCCAAGTGCGCCCTGTATGTGTAAAATAACACCAGAAGTGACAAACAGCATAATTCAACAAACCTATGATTTCAAAATAAATAAATCATTATTAATAGTAAATTATGAATGATTAATAAGTGTACCTTAAGTCCTGGAAAGCCATTTCTTCCTGGATATCCAGGGAAGCCCTATTGTTAAAAAAAATTCAATAACATATATAACTGAAAAAGTGAATGTAAGAGTAAGAGTTTTGGTTACTAAATAACTTTTCTAAGTATTTAAAAAAGATTTGATGCTTAATCCTGATACTTTAATCGGCTAGCCTGGAATGTTTTGATTGGTTGGTTTGACGTGTTATGTTCGGCTAGATTGTGATGTTGGTTTGTAGTGGATTAACTGATATAGATACTTACTCTTTGACCAGGTAAACCGATTATGCCTTTCTCTCCTTTTTCAGCTGGAGGCCCTTGAGGACCCTGAGAAACACAAAAATGAATGTGAAACCACCTTAACGAGCTTCAGCTAACACAGGCCATACATTAGGGCTTGCTATGTTAATTCAGAAGTAATTAGAATTAGAGATGCATGATCATGATTTTTCATGGCCGATTCCAATATCCATTTTTCACAAGCAAAGATTCAGATTCTGGCAGATTTAAGAAACAAAAAGAATAAAGTATACTTAAAAACTTTAATGTGTATACATAAACAAGCAATTGAAAACAATAACTGTAGCCATCTGCAATTAATGTAAATAAATATGCAGCAATACTCACATCTGGGCCACGGGGTCCACAAAATCCTTTCTGACCTTTCCTCCCCTACAAAAAAAGTTATGAAATTCCACCATCATTTTCTCCTGGGAAGCCTCAACAACTCAAAACTTGTTTCATATATGGACGTTTTTACCTTTTCACCTTTTACATAATCTTCTGGGTTGGGTTCCACATATTCAAAAGGACCTGGTTCCCCCTGTAACCCCTGTTCCCCCTGTAAGAGAATCAAGATGATGTTAAACACAAATTCAAGTATAATACAAAGCCAGCACTGCCACATGTGTTATTTACCTCATCTCCTTTTGGTCCAGGCAGTGATCTTCCTGAGTCTCCCTACGGACAAACAAAATATCATTCATTTAAAATAACCAAAACAGCTTCATATTATGCACATGCAACAGAAGAACAAGAGGAAGTGAATGCTAAATGAAAGATGTAAGAAGTCTAGGGCTGCTGCCCTCAAAACAAAGATTTTCAAGTTTTCGAATCTGAGCTAATAAAGTGAATTTTCAGTTTCATAGGAATGCAATCTCACCGGCAGGCCTCTTTGACCTGGTAATCCTTGAAAGCCCTAGAATAATACAATTTTAAAAGGTAATTTTGCAAAAAAAAAAACAACACAAAAAACATATACATAATAATAGTATGGATGAAACAAAAATGGTGCTATTTGAAGAGTAGGATGCTTTTCTTACTGTATATCCATCAGATCCCATTTGTCCTGGTGGACCTTGTGGGCCACAGAGCCCTTTTAGCCCCTTTGTGCACATGCAAGCAGACACACACAAACAAAACATAGCAAACTAATACATTATAGCTTATACGAGGACAGTTTCTTCTGCACTTAGTACATACTTCTGGTCCAGGTAGTCCAGGTTGTCCATCGACACCCTGTGAATGAGAATAACAGAAATAAAGAAATCAGCTTAATTTGCTTTTTGTATGACACAACACTACTTAACCTCTGTACTGTATGCTGTCAGAAGTAATAAAATAGAAACACATTAAATAGAATGTTTGGAATTATACATACTCGTGTTCCAGGTAGGAACGTTATCCTTGTGGATGGGTCTCCTTTTTCTCCTTTTAACCCTGGTAGTCCCTGAAACAAGAAAAAAAGAGAAAAGAATCATGGACGTGAATCATGGGTTTCCTGCGGGAATGAACAAACTCCGTTGCTCCGACAAACACAGTCAACATGAAAAATACATTACAAATGCTAAAAAAACAAAGGAATATGTAGATAAAAAAAATGCTTGTAACATCTCTCATACCATGGGTCCTGGGAAGCCAGGTCGTCCAATCTCACCATTCAACCCACACTGCCCTCTGGTTCCATTACAGCCATCCTTTCCTGGAAGCCCAGGAAGACCACCAGGTCCTGGATGACCCTGGAACATGAATATAATATAATATAATAATTCACACATGCTGTCTAGTATACAGATTCATTGTTACATTGCATTTCTCTTGTTGAATATTTCAAACTTACAGGCACTCCTTCTAATCCAGTATAGCCATCATTTCCTTGAGAGCCCTAATACAAAAAAAAAATGCAAAAGAAAAAGCCCTTGTATTCAGTTTTCTAAAATTGTGTGTGGGTGAGTGTGTATTTCTATGTACTTCGTCTCCTCTCGGGCCAGAGATCCCAGGCAATCCTATGGGTCCACGTTGACCCTTTTCGCCTTGAAGTCCATAAGGGCCAGGCAAACCTGGAAGCCCCTGCTGGCCCTTCCGACCCAACTCACCAGGATTCCCCTAGAAAAAAAAAAAGAACAGCAAAATATTAATATAATATTATGGTAACACTCCCTGCAAATCTACATATTCAAGAGTAGATTCAAAGTGGTAAGGAAAAAAACAAGTTTGTACCTTTATTTACCCATAAATTAATGTAGGTCTTTTAATTATATATACTGTACACAGCTATGGGAAAAAATAAGAGACCACTGCAGAAAAATCAGTTTCTTTTGGGTTTTATTCTTAAAACTGTTCATCTCACCAATACACCACCAATACACAACAATGCACGTCTTTGAAATATTAAGGATAGAAGCAACTTGATGCTCACTGATTCCTTGTGCCAATGAAACTAGGATTTAAAACCTATCTTTTCACTATTTTTGGCTTGTTTAGTATTTATTTTTACATTTCTAATTACTTACTTTTGAAAGACTTCTAGCATTTTTTACCATCCAACTGGTCCCACTGCAAGAGGAAAGTGTTGATTACAGCAGTGCTTTTATAGAAATTTAACAAAAACTGGCATGAAATGCTTAGAGAGCTTAGAATACTCAAATAGATACTGATTTAGGATTAAATTGCAGTGGTCTCTTATTTTTTCCCAGAGCTGTATATATATATATATGGACCTAAATGAATTTTTGTGTCTATGGACACATGCTTCTTTTTTATTATTTTAGCAGCGGTCCAAAACATATTTGTGTATAAATAAGCATTTAATGTCATATTTTTGATAAATTCCTCGAATTAAAGAGTAACAATTTATGTGAAGGGGTGTGCTAAGGCTGATATGACACCTTCATAACCAGGACATGATATACGTCATGAATATGAAAGAGGATTGTTTGCATGTTTATGACAACTGTCATAAAATGTCATTCACTCAGTGATGTAATTTTTAATGCAAAGATGGCATTGTTTGAGATGCCTTTGTTATGACAACTTGACATAAACCAAGACAACATAACCTGTTATCATGGAAGTTGGGCTCACTGCAGCACACAAGATCCAGGGGTGTGTGGTTTGGTTCTCATCTAGGGGGTGGAGACTTGGTTTATGGGTGGAGAAGGGTGGGTGTAGGTATACATGTAACTGTGTCATGAACATTTTTCTGACCACTTTTATTCAGTAGCACAAATTAAATTTGTCATTAAGTGTTAATATTCTGTCAAATTACTTTATGACAATACTTATTTTATTTATTATTTCATTTGATTATTTATTTATTAGTAAAAAAAAATTTATGTTGTCTTGACACAGACACTTTGCATTAAAAATGACATAACTGAGCGAATGACACGTAATAACAGTTGTCATAAACATGCATAAAACATCCTTCATACTCATGATGTAAGTCATGTCATGATTCTGAAGGAGTACACTCCTTCAAGTAAAGCGTTACCAATTTTTTCAAATTTAGCATACACTACCACTCAGTTAAAATAAATTAATAAAAATTAAAATCTTGCTTTTTGTCAAATGCATACTTTAATTCAGGAAGAATGCCATAAACTGAATAAAAATGTTTATGTTACCAAAAATGTCACTTTTAAATAAATGTTGCTCTTATGAACTTTCTATAAACAATAAAAAGAATCTAGAAAAAAAAAGTGCTACAATCTTACAAAAATATTAAGCAACACAACTGGTTTTAGCACTGAAAACAATAACAAATGTTTGAGGCAAATCAGCATATTAGACTAAAATATTTGTGAAAGACACTAAAGATATTTTATTTTAAACTGTAAATCATATTTCACAATATTACAGCCACACAGCACTGATGAACACGAGAGACTTACTTCAAAACCATAATAAAATCAAACAGATGACAAACTTTTGACCGTTGCTGTGTTTTTACAAAGTCGCCACAAGGGTGTGACAAAACATCAAGAACATATTACGTGCACAACACTGCTGTTGTGTCACCAGATGCTGCTCTAGGCTTGAGTGTGATCGAACGTTAAGTTGAGCGCGATTCATCATCAAACTTTCTGTATATAATTGCATGTACCATATAAAACAAACTGTATCGCAATCTGATTAAAGCTACAAATATAAATATGATTATTGGTTTCCCTTTTATTACGTAATTTAAAAAACCTTTGTTGAACGTACTACCTTAAGCTAGCTGAGACTTGCCAAACACTTGCATATCAATTGTTCTTTTGTTGATTTTGATTGCTTTCATCGTCCTCATTTATAAGTCACTTTGGATAAAAGCGTATGCAACATGACTAAATGTAAATGCGAATGAAATAAATGAAATGCAATAACACAAACAACAACAACAAAACTTGCCTGAGAATGAATTAGCAGTGAACTTCACGAGTGACTGACTATCTAAAGGAGCTCTGACAGAAAAAACACACACTGAAGGGAACTAAGAGCACACACACACACACACACACACACACAAACACAGTTGGAAACAGCAGTGGAACACTGGGATTTGGCAGTGTTTATACACACAGCAAAAATCATCAAAAAAGTACAGTGGCAAACGTGAACTATTTGACTAAAAGCAGTCTCTCTTCGAACTCACACTGCTGAACAGCCTCCCTAAATGGGAGGAAAGAATCATGTTAATTGCAGGTTCTTTCCACAGCTGGTTTGTGACAGTTTTAGAGCACTTTTAATTAAAATACCAGGAACTATTCTCTCTCTCTCTTCCTCTGGTCACTATCTTGAGCTGACAAAGTCAAAAGGTTTCTTATTTAATTTATGCAAACACACAGGCATGTGTTTTGGGGAATGAATTATTTGACCTGTGAAGCATTAGATTTGACTTTGATCAGACACAATATCAGAGCACTGACAGGATAATTAATGAGTAAAAAACTACAGACTAAAGCGTGTGTGTGTGTGTGTGTGTGTGTGCTCAAAACATTGCCCATATGCACACTACTGTTCAAAAGTTTGGTTCATTAAAATAAATACTTTTAATAAGTATTATATTTTAAACGTGACCATAAAGACATTTATAACGTTAATGTAAAGTTCTCTAGTTAAAATAAATTCTGCAATTTTGAAAAAAAAATTAAATAATTTTGAACAGTAGCCACAATATTTATCTTCATATAACTTTTACATTTAGCAACTAAACGAAAAAGATATTCTACTTGACTTTGTGATGTGAAACAAGTATGAGAGTATGAGTGTGTGTTAAGCAGTATGCACTCAGTGGTTGTGACAGAGGTAGATCAGTGTGTGTCGAGGATGTTCACAGTCTTTCAGTGAAGGCAGTGACTGTGATAATTACTAAAGACCCAATGGATTCCCTCAGCAACACACACACATCCGTACACCTCTGGTTTACAATTATGGCTTGCACAGCAAAATACAGCTGTCCACACCAACACACGACTCTTGAACCATATAGACATGCATTGACATGTAAACCACTTTTGAAGATCGATAGAGCTGTGTTAAAAAACAGAAGTAAATTAGCACGTTGAAGTTATGGGTTTTTAATTACAGTAGTTTCTGATTTATTAGTCAAAAGCCAACATTAATTAAAGAAACATGCAATACAGTTATGCATTGCTGTATGCATCTAAGGAAACAGAATAACTTATTGTACAAATTAACTTATGGAAAAAACACAAAAAAAACAAAACACTTTATTTCTGTCATAACTGCTCTCTGAGGGATTGGCATGGTAATGTACATGACAATGTTAATGTGTTTTGGCGGATAAATTTACTACTTTAAGACAAAACATCCACAACATGCTGCTGTTGCACATATAACATGAAATAACCCCGCATACGAACACTCCGTAGTAGGGCTGGGCGGTATATATCGTGCGATATATTATGCGCATATCATCAGTAAAGACGGTTCTTTGATTAGCGCTAAATCTCCGTCACCTGTATTTAGAAGGAACGCCAGCTTATAGAAGCTGCGCGTAGAATCACCCGCGAAACTCAACGCGCAGCTTCTCAGTGATCTACGGCTCTGTGTATAAGCT